>PVIJ01004558.1:0-115824 GCA_004024925.1 Scalopus aquaticus | reverse complement strand
TTCACCCGTGATCCATCTCCATGGTCCCCTGTATTCTCCTCTCTTCCATTTTGTGCCCTTATCCTCCCCTCCCCCCTCCCCCACCGCTGAGTGTCTCTCTCCCACCCGGCCTCCCTATAGTCCTGTTATAAGTGAAACCATTCGATATTTTTCTTTTTCTTTCTGGCTTATTTCACTGAGTATGATTCCCTCTAATTCCGTCCATGTCGCTGCAAAATTGTGATCCTATTTTTATGGGTTGGTAAATGTATTAAACATTTTGGAAGGATATACTTCTAAATGTAGTGGCTGTTATTTGTAGGGCTTGGTGAGACAGGCTTGAGAGGTTGAGGAGACTTTCCCTTTTTAAGTTATATACTTCAGTGATATTTGACTATTTTGCATTGAGCATATTTGTGTTTGAAACCTTTTTGGTTACTAAAGAAAATAAATAAAAGAATAGTCTGCAGAGCCAAATGCCTGAAAAGCCAGGTAAAATAAAAACTAGAAAATGTCTACCAAATTAGGAAATCATTATTGGTTTTGTGGGATCAGAAGTGATCTCAAAGAAGAAAATATAGAATATCAGGAAACAAATATAATGATTTTGTCATTTTTTTTTAAATCATTGAAGACAAGGATGGGTGATGCAGACACATGAAGAAATAGATGATGATGTAGAATTTTTTTAAGATTTTATTTATTTATGCATACAAGCTGGGGTGTAGGCCAGAGGTGTGGGGAGATGAGAGGATTCACCAGAGACAGAGTGGGGAGCAGAACAGGCAGATCGACTGAAACACACTGCTGAGGGAAGCAGCGGGCGAGACAGGAGAGGTCTGCTGTGCCATGTGGGAAGCTCCCTGGCCAGGTATGGAACTCGTGCTTCAGTGGCTCGGAATAGCTTCATAGTGCTGCGACTTAACCATTGCGCCACAAAGGGGGCCCCGATAATGTAGAATTGAGAAAACAGGGTCTAAGGTTTGTGGAGGTGTTTTCTCCAATATATGTGAACACCTTAGTGTTCACTGTATATATGTTTTATAGCCTATGGAGGAAAGACCCTGTAGGAAGGGAGGAAAATTTAGAAGAGAGATTACTTAAAGGAAAATGATTTCAGAGCTTTGTTTCATGTGTCCAGTGATGATTAGACTCCCTTATAAGATTAAGAGTAACCAGGTGAAGTAGTGTTCAGCAAGACCAATGTAGAAGGGAAGCTCTGTGCTTTAGGTTAGGAGGACTTTGATTAGATGGCACTTGAAGCCCCTTCTAGTCTTTAGTTCTTCAAATCCAACTTATCTGACTTGGTCCTGCTAAGCATGAACTTGACAGAAACAACACATCGCTTTAGTTTGACTTAACCTAAGAATCCAGTCTTATTAGTCAGGGAGATAAGAATGAAGATTTTTCTGTTTCTTTTGAGGGGCAAAGCATTCCCCCAGTGTAACATCAGGAAATCTGACAGAGTTAGCACTTCCTATAGCAATTTATCAAGTTAAGAAGCTCTCATTTTCTTTTAAGTGCCTCTCTCTCTCCTTTCCCCAAAGATACTAATTTAGAATCTGCTTTGCCAAGAATCAGTATATTTCGGGAATCCATTTCTTCGCCTCCCCAGGGTTACAGTGAGTCATGGCTCTGACTCCATTCTTCCTCAGAAATCTATAAGGTGATATATAATGAAGACCCTCTCCAGTTCTACTCACTTCCCTGGGAAAGTTCTAGGCTCTGGGCTACAAAAGTGACTCTCTTCCCCTAGAATTGGAGCACTATCTGGTACATGGTTACATAGAAACTTGGAGTTACACTCTATCCTTTGAGGGATTGTCAAGGTAATTGTAAACTAGAAGTAAGATATTTATAGATAGAAGTTTCTAAGGTCAAATTACTTTTCAAGGATGGCTTGTAACTTCTGGAGACCATTTTAGGGTAGACACAGTGGAGGATGGCTATATCTGCCCTAGGAACTCCCCTAAGTGCTATCAAAGAGCAGACTTACATTCATAGTCCTCATTCTGCTTCCTGGCATTAGATATCCTGGCACAGATAGAACATCTAATTAAGTTCCCTGCTTTTTGGTCAGATTCTGTCCATTTTATACTCCCACTTTTTGACACATTGAAGAGAAGAGAATTGAATGACAAGCATATGGCATGAAGAGCCTTATGTTCCTTGAAGTCCAGAGAATGTTAGTAAGAATGATTTCTGTGGGTTCTGCCAGGTTTCAAAGCATGTCTCCTGAGAGAGTTGTTCAGCAGTTATAAATTTCTGTCTTCCCACTTCTCCACCACATGGGTGATTCAATCAATAGAGATCCAAGCCACTAAGGCATATATAGATTGGGTCCAAAAGATAATAGTGTAAGGAAGTGGAACTTGAAATAATAGTAGGCACTGCTTCTGACAACCAGTGCTAGGTAAGTTTTGTCAGCCTGTGAGAATCCACTGCTCTTTCTAAAAGTTACTTGGGAAAATAGACATAGTCTATATAGACTAAGACTCCTGAAATGCCCTTGTAATGGGATGGGGTCGGGGGCACAATAGGGGGAAAGGCTGCAAACTCAGGTGGTCCAAATCACCAGGGTCCCTCAGTTCTCTTTATCCTCTAGAATATTCATTGGCCCTCTCCATATTTTCCAGAGTCCCACCTTACTCTTGCATTCATTAAGGGTGACCTACTACAAATTGGCTTAGAGTGTCTACCTTGATAATGCCAGGGAAATTCCTACTTGGAGGAAGAATAAATAAGCAGCAGCAGTAGAGCTCCGTTATGTGAAGCTCATTTGTTATTTCTGTGGCACCTCTGGGACAATGGGAGAAGGAGGAAATGACCTGTCTCTGAGAGGTCTCTCTTTTCTATTTTTCAAGCAACCGCATAACATTCTACAGAGGCGCCTCATGGAAACCAACCTGTCTAAGCTCCGAAGCAGCCGTGTCCCTTGGGGCTCCAAGACCAACAAGCTCAATCAGGCTAAGTCTGAGGGGCTAAAGAAGTCTGAGGAGGATGACATGATTTTGGTTTCTTGCCAGGTAACATTCTGAGAATGGCTTTTCCAGAGTTTTCTGTACAGTAGGGTTTTGGACCCGCTATGTTCTTGATAGTGGGAGTCCTATCCTCTAAAGCGGTACAGAATGAGGGTCTTACCTTGGAAATCATAATTTCATGAAAAACTTGAGGTGTGTGCAGTCTTTTGTATGCCTGTGTATTTTATGGGAAAAAGACCAAAGCTCATCAGATTTGCAAAAAGATCTCTATCTCTCTCTCTCCCTCTCTCCCCCCCCCACAGTATGTAGAATGAAACATCTTAAGTCCTTTGGGATACTCTCTTAGCTCTAGATTCAACAGAAAAATAACCACTCAAAGGAGACTCAGCAGTGGGTAAAAAGGGAACACTACCAACCCTTGTGAGAATGCTCTCCAACCTTGCCTTTCATACACTCCCTTCCCTGTTGCTTCTCTGGCTCCTGTTGAATAGTGTGTTTCCTCTCCATAGTGTGCTGGAAAGGATGTGAAGGCCTTGGTTGACACAGGCTGTCAGTATAATCTTATCTCTTCAGCCTGTGTGGACAGACTGGGGTAAGTAGCCACTTGTTCTGGGTGGAAGATAGATGCTAACACACTGTTTACCTGAATATATTTTGAACTTAGAGATGGGTGAGGGTCTCCATAGAAACCCCAAAAGAAGTGTGAAGCACTCAGATATCAGCCAAAATCTATCCTTAGTGGAGGGATGAAGTGGTGGGTTCTTGGGCAACTGGGAGAAATCAGTGAGCCAGGAAAACCTCAGACTTTCTAATAACTTCCATGTATTAAGTTTTGAGCAAAGACCTCTAGTCTCTGAAATAAGAGACTATGAAATGCTTGAGTCATTGAGTGCCCTACCTTGATTCTGATGTATGTCCTGCCTAGACAACAATTAGAGGAGCTGTCCTACTGGTATACCTAGATAAGTAAAAGCAAGATATAATTGAGGGCCTCCCTGGTGGCGCAATGTGTTAAGCACAGCACTATGAAGCTATCCACAGCCACTGCAGCACAAGTTCAATACCTGCCCAGGGAGATTCCCACATGGCACAGCAGACCTCTCCTGCCTTGCCCACTGCTTCCCTCAGCAGTGTGTTTCAGTTGATCTGCCTGTTCTGCTCCCCACTCTGTCTCTGGTGAATCCTCTCACCACCCCCTGCACCTCTGGCCTACACCCCAGCTTGTATGCATAAATAAATAAATCTTTTAAAAAAAGAATATAATTGACCTTAGACTTACTCAGAGTCTTTTTTTTTTTTTAAAGATTTATTTATGCATACAAGCTGGGGTACAGGCCAGAGGCATGAGGCGGTGAGAGGATTCACCAGAGACAGAGTGGGGAGCAGAACAGGCAGATCAAAGGAAACACAACTGCTGAGGGGAAGCAGATCAAAGGAAACGCACTGCTGAGGGGAGCAGTGGGCGAGGCAGGAGAGGTCTGCGGCACCATGTGGGAATCTCCCCAGCCAGGCTTCGAACTCGTGTCATCACTGCCGACAGCTCCACAGCTCCATAGCTCCACAGCTCAGCGCTTAACCGCTGCGCCACCAGTGAGCAGAGTCTTTCTGGAGGCCACATTACCTATCCTAAGAAACATCAGTCAGAACTTGGAATAGGGCTGCTACTACTACTGGCTGGAACCGTCGTTAAGATGATTAGCCAGTAGTTTCTTCTCTCCTTCTGGATTACATGTAAAATCAGATCTTACTGCTGGCCCTGCTGGGGATTGGGTGTGAGATGGACATACTGTATAATGAATGCCTCAGCTCTCCAACAGCTGGAATGGGGTTTTCCTTTTTTCAGCCAAAGTGAGCCATTTTGTATCTTTTCTCCTTTTCACTCAATCTTTATTTCTATTTCTTTCCTTTATTCCTTCCTTTCCCTCCAAAGTACCAGATAAGTTCTAAGGGATAGCCCAGGAGAAATCAACACAGTATCCTTTTCCACTTCTCTGACCCTAAGTTCAATAAATCATCCCCCAATCCAAATCTCTGTATTGAAACAATCCATAGGACAGATATAATGGCCCATTTTAAGTTACTTTCAAGATGTCCATAGGGCTTGCAAAGGAGTTGATTTGTATAATCAGTGACCTCTGCTATATGATCTGTTCCTTCTCATTTCTACCCTGTCCTCACCCCTCACCACCACTGTGACTCTAAAGCTGTCTCTAGGATTTGTACATTGCTATTTAAGGTGGTGGAGAAGTCCAGGACACAAGTGTTCTTGCGGGAAGAATCATAAGCTCTTTTATGTGGTAAAAAGATGAGATATAGTGCAACACGAATGTTCCGGAAAGACTAATAATGTCCTGCTGCATAATTAGGCAGCAGACTGCCATGATTCCAGAGGAATTAATAACCATCTGTAAAACTGCAATTATTTTTCTTGTAGATGGTCTGTAATACCAAAAGAGAGGAAATGGAGTAAAGCAGAAGTATTGGCACAGAAAGTCCACAATTAAGTATTTATCCACCAACCTATAATAGCTTGGGTGCTAGCTGCTTCAATCAGTTTATGTAACTGTGTAAAACCTTGGTGCTGTTCCTTTCCTTTCTCCCCTGCACAGACTAAATTAATTAGGACTTTCTCCATGATATTTTTTATTGATTCCAGTATCAATTCATTAATGAATAAGTACCCATCTCCATTAACCTTATAGCTTAAGACAAACTTAAGGATAGACTTAAATGGAAAAGACAAGGAAAACATTAGACATTAAGCAAAATATCTTCCAAAGATTAGGTTTAACCTGCCTTCTCTAAGATGTTACCTACAGATGGACAAGAGGCCATGTTAACTAAGCGGTCTTGTGCATGCACAGGGACACTATCAGCGCAGGGTTCTCTGAACATGTGTGTCAGCTGGCTTTCACCAATGCAGGTAGTAATGTAGATATTTAAGAACAACAGCTGAATCTTTAGTTGCTTTTTTTTTTAATCCCCCTGTAAGTTTAGGACTAGGTGCTAAAACCAAAAGTATAGGCTGTTAGCACTTTTTTTTTGAAAATTAATCCCAGAAAATTGGGGATATTCCAGTGGTGCTCAGTTGGTAGGTACTGCCATATACCACAGGAAACCTCTGCCAAGGGGACTCTGATATCTTTCTCTTTGGTGCAGACTCAGGGAGCATGTCAAGTCTCACAAGCATGAAGGAGAGAAGCTTTCTCTTCCCCGGCATCTGAAAGTAGTGGGCCAGATTGAGCACCTAGTGATCACATTGGGCTCCCTCTGCCTGGACTTCCCAGTAGCTGTGGTTGGTGAGTAGATCTGGGGACTGGACTATATATAAATCCTCTCCCTACTTCCACCAAACCCTCATGAGATCTCATGCCTGTACATTTTTACTTCTTCAGAATCCTAGATTTGTACTTTCCTGTGGAGTATAGACCTTGTCCCAATTTATGTCCTCTAAAATACCAGATGGACCCTAAGCTACATTCAAGACATGTTGAGAATCACTCAGAAAAAGGAATGGGTAACTCATGATAAAAAATTTTTCAAGGTGCAAGAGAACAAGTATTTTTTGTGTGTAGGTGAAAATAGCTACTGAGAGCTTTCCATGAAGGTAGAGGACAAGGTCTTCTTACTTCATTGCCATAAATCCTTTGATAATTTTCCACTCTCTCCTATATTTCCCCTCATATACTCTAAAGTTTCTGATTTTGTTTAATGTTAAAAAGTTTGAGTTTGAATTTTGGCTCTCATGCCTTTTAACTATAATGTTCTAGGGAAATTACTTAACAGATGTCTGTTGGATAAATGGATGGGTAGTGAAATGAAACCTAATGGTGATAGCCTTACTTCTAAACCAACATGGAAATGGCTGTATCTAATTTTTTTTCCCAGAGGACAATGAGAAAAACCTGTCTCTTGGACTTCAGACGCTTCGATCACTGAAGGTAGGAATGACTCTTTTTTCCCTTGATTCTTTCACTCTAAAGCAGTATCTTCTTACATGGAGACCCCATAGTGGTTTTATTGATAGTAACTACTGATTCCCCTTTGTTTTCAGTGCATCATAAACTTGGATAAGCACCGGCTGATCATGGGGAAAACAGACAAAGAAGAAATCCCTTTTGTGGAGACAGTTTCCTCAAACGAAGCTAAGTGAGTGCTCAAAAGCATCAGGTTAAGTCAAATCCATTTGTTATGAGCTCAGTTTGGGGGTTTTCACACAGAATATGGTGTTGTGTTCTGCCTTTGGCCTTCAATCCTACCACAGTACATTCTTCTCTACCCCACAGATCACTTAGCCTACATTTCAGAATGAGCAGCAGTAATATTGCACAAAGTAGTGGGGGAAATGAGTACCTTTTAAACTAAAATTGTACTTGTGTTTGGCCTAATGTCTTTGAATTTGGTATCATTACTTCTATTTCTTTCTCATTTCAGCACTTCAGAAGCATAATTACAGCCTGCAGCATATCTGCACGTATGCACACACACCAGGTTGACAGATTGAGAAAACTGGGTTTAAACCAAATGTAGTAGCAACTTGCTGTGGACCAAGTCCTTCCCTCTAATAGAAGCTCTAGGGGCTCCTTCCCACCCAGACCTCTCTAGACTTTAGTCTGTGCGTAGAGATCTTGTCTGGTTATAGCCATTGTTTTTTACTCCTTTGATCACTTAACTTATAGGCTTTTTTGACACTGCCAGGTCTCACTTGTGTCCTATTTTTCTGCTTCTTCCAGAAATTTGCTTTTATTTGTCAAGTATAGAGGCTACTCTATTTCAGGTTCTATTTCTCCACACATACACTTGCTTCTTTTCCAATAGCTGAAATGTATAATAAACAGGAGCCTTTTACCTCCTTTCAGTTATTTCAAAGAGGTTTCTTAAAGCTTTTTATTGGCATGTCAGGTAAGGATATCTATAAAGGAATCTCCCCTTCAATTTGGTTATGGAAGTGCTTAGTCAGAAAAATAGCCAGGCATGGGTATCCCTTTAGAGATCTCCAAGTCTACCTTTGGCTCATAGTTGTAGTTTCAGGAATATTTAATGTATTCCACTTTGAACTTTGCCATGTCTCATCAACAATCTCATTTAATGTCCAGCTACTGTCCCTACCAAATGTTTTTAGGCCCAAGCTCCCTAAAGAATGGAACTTGTTGGCTCCTATTTGAACAACTAGGCAGCCATACTGTAGCCAGTAATCACTGGATCATCCCCAGAACCCCTTCTCAGCTTCTGAAGTGGAAGTGGAATGGAAAACCTAAGCACAGCCACAGTTGGGGAGGCCACATTTGAATCTCAGCAGAGGTGATCCCAGGGCTACTAGCCTTCAGCACTCCTCCAACCCCACCCCATTCTCTTACCTAGGGTGGTCTGACTTTTCCTTTGAGGCCCCTTCACTCTCCTCCCTTCCCTATGATGCCACCACTTTGGCCTGTTTCTTATTCTAGGACACAGCTGAAATACTTCACCTCTTCCTTCCCTAATTGAAAGTTCCACTCTGAGCCTTGACTCTTGGCTGCAAGGTAGGAATGATGGAACTTCCTTGACCTAGTTTATACTTATTTTGATTTCCTGTAGACCAAGTGAAATTCTCAGGTGCTGGGAAGATAGGACTTATTCTAGTCCTTTGAGTTCAGGATTATATGCATCGGGGAATGATCAAATGGTCTTTAGTTATCTTTCCAGCCTCTGAGAATCAGTGATTTTCTGATTTGGGAGTAGAAATAATTGGGGTGATTGAAGCTTAAAGTATCATAATCTCACTCAGTGCAGTGAATCATTTGAATTCACTAACCAATAATTGTGCACTTAAACCTCAGCCTTGATAGAGATACCTAAAATCTTCAAAATTATGGGAAGTCTTGCGCTTCATTAATCTTTTTTTTTTAATGCTGTTGAGTTAATTATTCTGATAGCCCATATCTCCTTGACATTCATAAGGAGCACTGGTCTTCTCCTGGGCTGGCAAGGTCAACAGATAAGGCCAGTTCTTCCCAGGATCCTAGAAAGTTCTCTCTGGCACTTCTTATTGAGGGTGTAGGGAGAGTGTCTACCCAGTTTGCAGTTCTGGTCATAGCAAGAAGTAATCTCTAGAACTCGTGACCCTCATATTCCATATTAGATGCCTATCTAAAATACAAGTAGTTTGAAAAATACTGTTTTTGTCATTTAGTATTTCTATGCCTGACTTATTTGAGAAACAAATGTTTTCCGACTTTTCTATTTCCTTGCCCTGCACAGACCTCACCTGGTAAGAGTTCTCTATTCCTTAGCTCAAAGTGTCTATAGAATGGGTTTCTTGGTGTATCCTAACTTTTGTGTAATAGAACTATTTTTCCAGGCTAGGGACATGGAGGAGATGAACTGGATTCTTCCCTCCCTCTGTTGCCAGGCCTCTGCATTGCACTTTATCTGCTTTTTGTTTCTGGCTGTGTTGGGTTTGTGAGACTGATGTAATAATAAAGTGAAATCTTTCCCTCTGTGTGCTTGTCTGACAAAGTAATATAAACTTTTTATTAAGAAATATGGAGATAAATCCCAAAAGAGATCGCTAAAAAATAAGTTGTCTCTGGGAAGAAGAAATAGTGTATAAGGACTAGGGTAGGGTTTGCTGTGCAATACTATTTGATTTTTTTTTAATGTACAATATTGGTGAAAATAAAAATAAATACAAGTGATGTAGTATTTCATTTACCTGAAAAACAGTCAGAGATGGACTGTTTTCCCTAAGTATTGAGACACTGGGAAACCAACAAAGCTAATTTAGCACCCCTCTGTTACTTTTAAAATTTTCTCTGCTTTGGTACTAAACCTTGTGTTGCTTTGTTAATTTAGGAACTCCAATACCTTATCAACAATAGGGGCACCAGTATCTTTAGCAAGAAAGATAATATTCTGAACTCATATATTGTTGTTATCATGAAGGGGACTAGCCAGTGATGGCACGGCAAGCTTAACATGGCTTTATAGGTAGCAGAGATGAAGACCTGGCCCTGGCCTAGACTGCACCTGCACTGAGGCCAGGGCAGATTCCTGGGATGCAGGGCTCCAGGCAACCACGGTGGGAGCTGGCTTCAGTGGGGCATGAGGCAAACTGCACCCAATGCCCTTCAGCAGGTTTAGGTTTAATAATTTAGGGGACCCTGCTTCAGGGGGGAACATCCTATCAGAACCACTAGAGGCACAGTCCAAGGAAGCTATCATCACTGATGCTGTACATGACTCTGTTCTCCTGGACTGCTGTGGCCCTGGAAAGTGCTGGGTAGATCTGAAAGAATGGGGCTGGGAAGTAAGAAAGGGACATCAGACAGCTATTTAGTCACTGGAGGGAAAAAGGGGATGAGGGAAAAGCAGAGAGAACTGGCAAAACCTTGATACCAAATACATTTGTCCCAGATACATAAATTGTCACTTCTGCTTCCTAACCTTCTGCTTTCCACACTTAAATATAGAGAAGGCTCTTACTCACCTGACCATCCCCCACCAGACCTCACAGAGAGGGCCCAGGCCAGGTAGGTACACCTGCGTCTTTGTCACTCCTCAGGAGGAATGAAGTAGGGAAACAGTCACAAGGAAGCAAAAAGAAAGGAAAGGAAGAAACGAGGTACGAAGGCCTGTCTTGCTTATAAACAGAGTAACTCTACTGTGACCTGAAGGTCCAGGACAACTGTAGGTGAGGAATCTCCCCTCTCCTGCCTACTCTGTTACTCTAGATCTCATCTATACTTTGAGCATCTCGGCACTGGCCCCTCATGTCAGAAAGGAATCAAGTAAACCATTTAAATAGGTACCTGATTCTTAAGAGACTGAGCAAAACCTCCCCCATTTCCCCTTTCCATGGCTTAAAAAAAAAAAAAAAAAAAGGGCCCTGCCCCTGAATGGCTCACAGTATTTCGGTAGAGGTTGGGAATATAGAAGCAAATACAAAAACACTTTTATCATAATGGAGTTAGAAAGAGATCTGCACACAGACGTGTGTGCACTTAAGTGAGGAAATGCTTTCTAGTATAAAAGACCCCTAACCCAAGAAAAGTAAGAGCTAGGTATGAGCAAGGCAGAACAAGAGGAACTGACCCTTCCAATTTTATTGTATCACCTAAAGTTACATACCTCCCCCAAACTCTTTAGTTGTGTGGTTTCGCCTTGTGACCCCCTCTCCTTACCCAGGCTTGCATTTTCAGTGTAATTCAGCTAGGTGACCATCTTATGGTCACACTCCACCCAAGGCAACCACACTCTATATTCTATAGCATTGATGTCACATATAAATATTAAGTTTTCTACTGGCCACATTTAAGAGGTGAAAAGAAACAACCAAAATTTTAATATATTTTATTTAACCCAATGTATCCAAAATGTTTCAACCTTAATATAAAAACATTCCACACTTGAAAACTTACACAGTGCAATGTACTTCAATGTAAAAAATAATTAAACCCTGAAATACACACACACACACACACACATTATTGAGATATTTTGGAATTTTGTCGTCTTTGAAATCCAGGGTATGTTTTACACTTAGAGCATATCTCAATTCAGACTAGGTACATTTCAATGGCTTAATTGTATACATGTCGCTATATAGGCACATGTGTATTGGACTTCGTAACTCTAAAATTCTGCCCAGACTGAGTGTACTTGGTGTTTCTCCATTAAACTGATGCATTACTATATATTTCCTCTAAGTCTTCCTAGAACATTCTGAAAAAGAAAGAGGCCTATGATGTTTCATCCAAAGAGTGAGCACTCCCTTTAGAGGCCAGACGTAGACAATGCCAAACTTGTTACTCAATTTTTAGCAATCACTTATCCACAGTGCCTCAGAGTCAGCTACCTCTGATACCAGGTGTCTCCAGATTGTCCTCTGGTCAGCAGACCAACCACTAGAAAGATTTGATAATTCACTAGTGTGACAGCATATTCACAGCGCAATCTGGAGGGGTCCTGGTGAAAAGCCTAGACCTGCCTGTAGTTCTGGTTGGAACTGGGCACTACTTGCCATTTGGGACTGAAAGGAGCTAAATGTCTTTGACACACCGCAAGTTAGATTCTAGCGTCAACAAAAGTCACAGGGGGAAAACAAAAATTCCAGATTACTTGAAACATTTCCACAAACTAGGAGAAGGCTGTCTTTCAGTGTGTTTAAGGAAACACGGGTATTCTGTGAGACAGAAAGCCATAGATAAAAGTTCAGACCCTCACAGTGAGTCAAGAACTCGAGGCCCAGTAAAAGGAAGTGTTCTAATATCATCCAGTAAATCCGTATTGGTTTGTGATTAGCCCAACATACTTTCCACCCCCTCCCCACCTCCACTGTCTCTACTAAATGAAAAACATTTTAATTGGAAACATTATACCATCTCCAGGATTCCCCTAAATTACTGTGTAAGATGACCTGCACCGGAAAGTTAGGTCACTATTTCGCCAAGTAGGATTAAAGTTCCATGACCCCCTTTCTTCCTCTCTCCCGTCCTCCCTCCCGACCCCACCCCACCCCACCCCACCCTACACACTTCCTGGAGTCCTAGGCTAAGGGGCTACTAGAGCTGTTCTTTCTCCAACTCCACAACTTCCAGAGACCAGACCAGCCCAGCCAGCCCCGCTGCCCTGGCCGGTCTTGGCTGCAGGCTGGGCCAGGGGGGGAAGCCTCCAACGGAGGCCACACCCACGAGGGCAGCGCTCCAAGGCTGTAAGAAACCCTACCGGCAGCCGTGTCCCGCAAGCGCCGGATTAGCACCCAAAGTGCGGAGACGACCCCATCCCAGCGGTGGGCTTCCCAGGAAGGAATGACTGGGCTTGTCTCGTAGCCGTCTCCACGCCTAGCACCCGCCCTACCCGACCGGCAGGGATGGGCCGCCCTCTCCGCAATTCCTGGGGCTTAGGCTCACTCCTGCCACCGCGGTCTGGCGACAAACAGCTCCAGTTCCGCCGGGGTCGCTAGAGATCCCCCTCTGACACCCAGGGTTCGCTGGGGACTCCGTGGGTGGGAGGGCTTTCCGGCGCTACTTCTGCACCCGGGAAAGACACCCTAGCCTCGAAGCTCTGTTGGGCCAAGGCAGCTCCGGTCCGCGTCGGCCTGGCGGGGAGCCCGTACCGCGCAGCCTCCCGGCCGTTCGCACCGGGAACCGTTTCCGGGGCGGAGGCTTTTTGCAGCTGACCCGGCGCGGTCGGTGACGCCAAAGCCCAGACGGAAGTGCGGGCGGAGGAGCCCGAGCCTGAGCCCGAGCCGGGAGCGGGTCTCAGGGGCTCTGGGCAGTGGGAACGCCTGGGTCTTGCAGCGATGGCGACCCTGTGGGGAGGCCTCGCTCGGCCGGGCTCCATGCTTAGCCTGTCTTACGTGGTGTTCTCCGTGCTGCTACTGCTGCAGCTGTCAGACGCCGCCAAGGTGAGTTCCGCCCAGCCTTCGCTCCAAAGCGGAGCCCCTCCCCTACCTCGGGCCTGGTGGAATCTGGGCTGTCAACCCGCCTTATCCCCCTCTCTTTTTCTCTCCCAGCCCTGACAGCCGACCCCTAGCTTCACAGCCCTGACAGCCCCCTCCCCCCACCAAGACCCTCCCGATTGCCTGGTAGCACCCTCGCCTTCCAGCCCTGACAGTCGGACAGTCACCGCCCCCACCCGCAGCCTGGACTTCACCCTTCTTTTTCCCGCCCTGATAGCCCGCCCCCAGCTCCAGGCGGCCCTGACTCTGCCCACCTGTAGGGACAGCAGCTCCTCCATCTCCTTCACATTTCCCTTCCCGGCTCTGACAGCACCCACCTCGAACTTTACAACCTTCCCAACTCTCAGAGCCTTTAACTTTCCACCCTTAAGCTCTGACAGCCTACTGTAGCTCTCCACCAACTTCACAGACCTTCCCGCTCCCCAAAACAAGATGATAGGAAACTCTCATCCCCCAGAAGTCTTCCCCTTAGGGAAGACTGAATAGATTCCCATCCTATTATGGGAACTTGCCCCTCCTGGCAGCCTTCCTTTCCAGTAGAACCTACAGAATCTCTCTCATCAACCTAATATCCTTATCTAACCCCGTCGAGGACCTCTTGGCCCCTTTCTTACCTTCTATCTTTCAGATGATTCGTTGGGTAAGGGCGGAAGGAGATCCAAAAATCAGAAAGGTGGGGTTGTGACCTTTTCCCATGCCCCATTTCTTAGCTCTTCTAGTTCCCTTTTGTGGTTCTTAAATTCCTGGCATCCCCTTTCCCTCCACACCTGCCCAGGCCCCATGTACACTGTGTTTTCTCCTTGGAGAAAACAGAAGGAATTCACATTAATGTAATGGAAAAACAAAATGACATTTTCTTTTTTAAAAAATAGGATCTCTAATCTGTAATAACTTTAAACAGGTGCTGGGAATGACAGGGTATAGGCAGACAGATCATGGGTGTTGGCCAGGAGTTCTTTTTGAAATCTTTTCCCACTTCCTACCAAAAGCAGGGAGGGCAGCGAGTCTCCTGAATTTCAAGTCTTTGCTGGGACTCTTTTTATATCTCCCATCATCATTTTATGTAATTTGTTATTATGTATTTGTCAGTCTCCTTTACTAGGGTGTGTCCTAAAAGTAGGCAGGAACCATGCATTATGCGTATGAATCCACCTCACTGAGCCCCTGCACCAGAACCAAGCAAATGCTTCCCAAGTGGTTGCTGAAAGAATAAATGAATTGTCAATAGCTCTGCCAGACATACCACCAAATATAGGAGCAGCAGGCCTGGTCTTCTCAAGATTAAAGGTCTCTGTCTTCTCAGATCGATGCCCCTTTGTGGAGGAACATCTTCTATCCTTCAGTTCATATATTTAGACACCTCTTCCTCCACCTCTTGAAACTTATTTTATTTGTAGTTATCTTCTCTGTCTACTAGAGATAAGAAAGTTCCCCTGGCAGCTTAGCTAGACTCAACCACCTTCCCTTATGTGCTTTATAATTGTCAGTGACTACCTCTAAAAATTTATCTTTTCTATATGTTTTTAGAGGCCTTTAATTCATATCAGTGCCTTCCTACTGAAGGTTGGAAGGATACTAGGTAGAAGAATGGCTTTTATGGTTAATTTTTAGTTTGATTCTTCCCCGTCCTTTTGTAATCAGCATTCTTGTTTGCAGGCACAGCTGTCTACCATGTGTCTTTATTCCTGCAGGTGAATGATGATGGCATTAGCACAATTTATCGTGTGATATTAAGTCACAGATCGTGAATTAAGTATTATTTCAAAAATTTATATAATATGTAATGATTTATTAACTTTACCAAAAAAGAACATGTGACTCTTAAAAATTTGTGTCTCGAAGTTATTTTAAGTTTTAAATGAACGGTTTTAAATATTTTTTAAAAGATTTATTTATTTATGCATACAAGCTGGGGTATAGGCCAGAGGTGTGGGATGGTAAGAGGATTCACCAGAGATAGAGTGGGGAGCAGAACAGGCAGATCCACTGCACTACACTGCTGAGGGGAGCAGCAGGAGAGGCAGGAGAGGTCTGCTGTGCCATGTGGGAATCTCCCTGGCCAGGTATGGAACTCGTGCTGCAGTGGCTCTGGATAGCTTCATAGTGCTGCGCTTAACCTGCTGTGCCACCAGGGAGGCCTCAGTTTTAAATATTTGCAGAAGTTGTTTAGCAAAATATATAAGGTGCAGTTAAAAAAATCTTGGTAATAACTTGTCAACAAACTATTCTAAGTTTCCATTTTTGGTTACAGAATTTCGAGGATGTCCGATGTAAGTGTATTTGTCCTCCCTATAAAGATAATTCTGGACATATTTATAATAAGAACATATCCCAAAAAGATTGGTAAGTAGTCTGGATTATTGAATATCCTGTCGAATTTCTTTCTGTGGTTGTCACTGTTAGTCCAGAATGTTCATTCAATGTATTGTTTCAGGTAATTAGTTTTAAGCAAAAGTGTCATATTCCATTTCCACTTGAAAAACTGAGACTAAGGCCCCAAATGCACAATGTAAGCCTAAAAGAATACAGCCAAACACTGATCCCCCGGTTGGGTGGGTATCAATAGTAATGGAGATGAGTTTGTGCCTGAAACTACCCATAACTGCCTTCCTCTGCTCCCTTAAATTTTGGTCCTCCCTCTTGTTTGTCAGTGGAAGATATGAAAGTCTCATTTATCTGGGTTATCATTTTTACAACTGTTTTTTTTTTTTACTTTTGATACTTTTTTTTAAGATTTCTTTTTCCTTAAGCATGTAAGAACTGGGGTGTAGGCCACAGGTGCTGGGGGGTGAGAGGATTCACCAGAGACAGATCAGGGAGCAGAATAGGCAGACCCACTGAAATACACTGCTGAGGAGAGCAGACAGACAGACAGGAGAGGTCTGCTGCACCATGTAGATTAGCTCCCTGGCCTGGGGTTGAACTCATGCACAGGGCCTGCCTGGAGACAGCTTGATAGCACTGAGACTTTAACCCCTGTGTCACCAGGGAAGCCCTTGATATTTGTTTTTATTGAGGTAACATTTGTTTACTAAACTGTGTATCATTTAGGAGAATAAATTTACCCCTTTTCAGATGTATGTACCACAACACACTCATCTCCAAAGCACCCATAGTCCTTCTCTGTAGACCACTGGGCCCCCTCTGTTTCTCCTCTTTGTTTTCTGTTCCTATCCTCCCTCTCTAGTAACCTCAATGCAGTCATATTCCTAGGGTTTGTTTTGGTATAATTTTGTCAATTCCTTTATTTTGTTTCTCTATAGTCCACGTGATTGAAATAATCCAGTATTTGTTTTTTCTCCTTCTGACTTTTTTCACTTAGTATAATCCCTTCCAGTTCCATCCATGTTATCAAAGATGACAAGAGTTCATCATTTTTGTATAGCTGACTAGTATTCCATCATGTTTATGTACCACATATTTTAATCCATTTCTCTGTTATTGGGGTTTTAGGCTGTTTCTGTAACTTGGCTATTATAAATAGTGCTTCAGTGAACACAGGAGTGCATATATCCTTTCGAGTTAGTGTTTTGCATTCTTCAGGTAAATACCAAGGAATGGAATTGCTGGATTACATGGTAGAAATATTTTTAGTATTTTAAGGAATAACTATATTGTTCTCCATCGGGGCTGGACCAGTCTACATTCCCAACAACAGTACATGAAGGTTCCTTTTTCTCCACATCATTGCCTACATTTGTTGTATCTGGTTTTTTTGACATGGGCCATTCTCACTGTTGTGAGGTGGTATATCATTATGGTTCAATTTGTGTTTCCCTGATGATGCATGATTTTGCACATTTTTTCATGTTCCTGTTATCCATCTGTGTATCTTTTTTTGAGAAATGTCTATTTAACTTTTCTACCCATTTTTTGGTTAGGTTCCTTGTTTTCTTTTTTGTTGAGTTGCCTGAGTACTTTGTAGATCTTGGACATTAGCCTCTTGTTGGATGTATCATGTGCAAATATTTTCTTCCATTTTGTGGATGTCTTTTCATTTTAATGATAGTTTCTTTTGTTCTGCAGAAGCTTTTTAATTTGATGTTGTCCCATTCATTTATTGTTGCTTTTGTTTTCCTTGTTGTTGGAGGCAAGTCCCTAGAGACATCCATGAAGCCAATGTCTTGGAATGTTTTGCCTTTGTTTTCTTCTGGTCTATGATATCTGGTTTTACATCCAACTTTTTACCCATTTTTAGTTAATTTTTGTGTTTGTCATGACAGAATAGTCTAGTTTCATTTTTCTGCATGTTTTCTTTAAGTTGGTCTTTCACCTTCTTTGTTAGGCGTATTCCTAGATGTTTAATACTTTTTGATGCTACTATAAATGGGATTGTTTTCTATACTACTTCTAGTTTGTTATTTGAATGTAGCAAAGTAACAGAATTTTGTATGTTGATTTTGTAGCCTGCCACTTTGCTATACTGGTTTATTATTTCTAGTAGCTTTTGAAGGAAGCTGTTTAAAGGATCAGAAATTTTGTCAAGGAATGGGAATGAGCCTTGCAGATCTGAGTTTCCCACTTGGTGTGCCATGGGCAGGCTATGGGTGTGTCAAGATATTGATCCCTTTAACCCTTAAGGTAAATCAGGCAGGCCTGTGATGACTGGGGTCCTGACTAGTTAGCAGTCTTTCCTATCCCAGTGGACCCTGCAAATGGCATTTTTTCTACATGTGCTATGAAATGTTGGGAAGCTGTTATTTCCTACCAGGATGGAGGGAATCCTTCTGGTGAAATTGTGGTGTTTTATGGTTTGCAAACACAGGGAAAGTTTGCCAGGATAGGCCTATAAGGAAAAGAGCTCCAAAAACTATGTACTTTCACATGTACTTGATTTCACAACTAAATAGCTAGCAAAAGTTTATAAGCAAAATTGAATTCATTCAGTTATGAGAGTCTAAGCTAACTTTTAAAAGAAAAGGTACCCTTTGAATTTATTTAATTTCTCTGAGGCTGTTGTCTGTTCTTTCCATGACATGCATTTATGTTCAATCTGACATTTGATAAGTATATTCTTGAAAACATTGTGAGCTTTGTGTTCCAATTTAAGTTGTCTCATATTACAAAATGATTTAGCTATATTTTTATAGTTTTATGTCATCAAGTTGCTTTATATGATACAAGAAAGCTCAAATAAGTTTTTGTTACTTCTATAAATTTTCAAAATATATTGAATACTTATAATCAGTTTATTTTTATTTTCAGTGATAGAATATGATGTCTGTTATTCAAGTAGCAAATGAACTCATCGTTTAAGTGTTTAGCATGAATCTTTTGGTACTACTAACCAGTAGTTATTCTAGCTTCAGACAGAACCATGTGTCATTCATCATTTGTCAAAATGGGAAGCTTTGAAAATAAGTCTTATTTGGGATTTTTCTTCCCTTTCTCCTTTATTTCCTCTTTGTAGTTTAGCCTTTTATTGAGGATCGACTCACCCAATTGTCTCTGAAAGTTTTTAACTGGTTTTATTTAGAAAGGTAGGGACGTTATGACATTACAAGATCTCCAATATCTATATGGCTTTATATATGTATTTTTACCTTCTGGACTTCTGTTTTATCCAGTTGCTGTGTTTAATTCTTCATTGATTTATGCTGGCTCACCTAAGAAAAGTTTGAGTTCTCTGGTTTGTGTTCTTAGTATGGTTTAAATCTTACCCCACTTTATAATACTAATTTGTTCTACAGATAAGGTAATATAGTGAAAATATTGTCATGTGAACCCAGTAATACACATTGATATTTCATAATTCATTCTAGGATGGCATATTTGAAATTTTTGGCACATGATTAGGCTTATATAAGACTAATTTTTATACTAAAACAACAAAAAAACTTGAGGGAATTTTGTTTCTATTGATAAAAAGATGAAATTAAAAGTAAGTAAAGTAACTTAAATTGGTAAAGGTTATTTCAGAATCACTTAGAATTTGCTAATGGAGTGGGTGGTTAACACTTTGTGGTCTGCTCACATACTAGTACGTGTTTTTGTCACCAGTATCAGGTGGCCGCTCACATATTAATACATGTTCATCTAGTCTTCGGTTTTTCACGCCACGGTGGATTTATTTGGAACTATTAGGAGCTATTTGTTTGATCGTACTCAGTCTAGAAGCTTTACACATTGTTTTGGTGGAAGTGTAAGGTGTTTTATGAGAGATATTACAGTTTTTTTAATATCCAGTAGTTCAGGAGTTGTGTGTGTTTTATTGAATGCTTATAGCATTCATGCGGTGGCACAGAAAATGGCCGGCCCCAAGGGCTGGTAAATTTAAAGGGCACCGGCACACAAAATGTTAAAACCAGATTTTCATACCAATTCACTAACTTTTACACCATCATTGTGCCTTTTTATATTTCTTGTTGCAATTTAATTGAAATTCTCTTTTTAATATGCTCGCTAGGACACATGGTTACAGTTTAGAACAGTATTTTTTCCAACAATAACCATATGTATGAAAGAATTCATGAAGACTAAAAAATAAAACTAAAAAAAAAAATTGGGCCATGTGACAAAAGATCCTCAAAGTGATAAATGTGTCGTGATTGGCTCATCTGCTAACAGTTATTCAAATGCCCTACCCACATGGTCCAGTTGGCTGTGATCATAATGTGAATTTTAAATCATAGAGTGATTTATTTTAATAGGAAGGATTATAAAGTGATTCAATCCTTTTTTGAACGCAGGCTAGAGGTCTAACTGTAATGTCCTCATTTTGGCACTAGTGGGAGGTGTTGCCTAGTTCCTTAAGTGGTTGAGTTCAGTATCTGGGTTCTGTTTAACAATTGGCCAACCAGAACTGACTTTCCTTCCTCTCCATTCTGCACAATTTTTGCACAACACTGAATATTTCTTTGTTATTAAATTGCATTTGTACTTAAAAAGAAACACTCAGTACTTAGCACTTAAGAGTACCAAGTAATTCTTAGATATTGTTACTAAAAGGCTTTTGAAGCTAAAATAGGAAACTAAATAGGAGATAAGTTGCATTTTTTTGAGGTTCAGAAAAATACAAGGGTACTTGACTTCTGGGTCTTTGCAGCTCCTAATTTACTCTGACCTTGTGCAGGTGGCCTCTCAGAGGCCGTTGGGTTGGATGACCTCTGTGATTCTGAGGTAGATACTCTTTAATGAGATTTAGCTTCCTCTGCCCATTTTATACTGGCATCCAGCTAAACTACATTCCTGGTCTTCTGTATATTTGAACCAATTATCACACACTTGTATGGTGTAAGCTGAATTTGAAATTCTACCAGTAAAGGGTTTTTTCCCATTGCCTTTGTTAAAATTAAATTGTCTTCTGATGAAAAATGATTACACTTTTATCATTTATACCGTTTTGGGTTTTCTTCCTTATGTCAAGCTCAGAGGAACCAGTACATGAAAAGTAAATTTTGATAGGATAAAATGAAGGAATCAGCATAGAACATTGGATGCCCCCAAGAAGGATGCTTGGAGTGGGGCAGGATGTTACAGTAGAGCTCTCAGGGGAACCAGAAATGCCCAAGGAAGAGATGACAAAGGAGGGAGAATTGCTTCTAGCTGGCAGACAGGAAAGCTTTGCCTGCTCTTTCTGATGGTGATCAGAGTAGGCTCTTTGTAGCTGGGGAGAATAATAATCTAATTATTTTCTAGAACTGACAGATTTCTGGTGAATAGATTTTTGGGGATAGATTTGCTTTTTTTGTCAAAAATCATAAATAAATAACCTGAATGGAAAGTGAGGGAAAAAATAAATAATATCCAAAAATAAAAACATTTAGCCTTTTATTATTTTTAACCACCTTCTTCAAAGTGTTGGTTTTATTTTAAAATAGTTTCATTGTCTTAATGCTCCTTGCCCATGTTTTTCAAAAGATGTTTGCTCATTAAGAAACATAATTGTTTCTTACTAGTTTTAGTGTTCAGTTTTTAGAGTTTTAGAATTTACCGACTATTAAGTGTGATTAGCCATTCATATACCACATGTCGCAATTGAGAATGATGTTAGCTAATGTACGAAAGAGATGATCTCATATTTGGGCAAGTCCCCCAGGTTTCAGTCATTTAAGGCAGTTTTGCTTAGTAACTGAACAAATCTAAATGTGGCTTGATCTGCTAATTAATTTTCAGTCCCATCTGGGATTTTTCAGGTATGTTCTTAACAGTTAACAGTAGCACCTTTGAAAATAGAAAGCTACTATATATACATACATACATATATATATATATATATATATATATATATATAAATGGTTTCTTAGACTGTTAAATCTTACCAAAGTGCTAATGTTGAGAGGTGGAAATGATTTCACTTCCCTTACTGACTTCTTGTTCCTTATATTCTTTCATTGGTTAAATTCAGTGATTATTCTGGATTTCAGGAAAGTTTTGTTCAGTGCACGTAGGAAATCTAACCAAGCTTAAGCAATATTTTATGTTCTTTTTTTTTTTTCCTTTCCAGTGATTGCCTTCATGTTGTAGAGCCCATGCCAGTGCGAGGGCCTGACGTGGAGGCATACTGTCTACGCTGTGAATGCAAATATGAGGAAAGAAGCTCAGTTACTATCAAGGTAAAAAAAAAAAAAATTCCATCTTTTCTGCTTCTGGAATAGTTCTTGATGGTATCTAGACAAGAAAGAAAATTTTGAACACCTGAGTTATATTTTAGTTACCTAAACTACTGCTCTGTCCTCCTCCACCACCTTCTCATCCCTTCCTCCACAGCCCTTATCTAACCCCAAAACGAACTATGGGCCTGTTCTCTGTCTGTCTCATTGAGATGCTTTGTGGACTAATCAGGATACAGTAAGGGGTGAGCTGTGTGAAATGGCACAAAAAGGCCCTATGTGTAATTAGCATATCACAGAGAGACATCCCAGCTTCCCTGTGGGCCTTGTATGCCAAAGGATAGGGAGAGAGAAGCATGATTAGGCCCTCTTCTTCCTGCCGTCCCAGCCCTTAGGAAAAAAATTATGTATTGGTAACTGTTGTATTCTAGAAACATCATTTCTGAATTCAAAGTTTTCCTTTCTTTATTTCCTATAGGAAATGGTATATAGATAACTCTCAGCACTACTTAAACCTCTAATGAGTTCAATTATTTCATTATACAGTTCTTCTCCCCAGTATTTTTCTATATGGTGTTTCTCATTCCTTTCCTGCAAATGACCTCAAGGGGATCTGTGGTGGTTAGTTATAATAGTTTTAAAGATTTTTGTTGTGATTGACCCTGTGAGAGCGCTATAGCAGCATGGTGCTATTCTGTAAAGGAATGCTCATTGTACTATTTTATTTTTAACAGTTTTTGATATATAATTTATATGCCCTAAAAGTCACATTTTATAAGTATACAATTTTAAATTTTAGCAAATTTAAAACAATTTTTAAAATTCCCATCAGCCCTGTCGCCCCCAAAAGATTCCTCATGCGCATTTACTGTTAATCCCATTCCTACCCCCAGCCCCAGACAATCTCTGTTCTGCTTTGTGTCTTTGTAGATCTGGGTATTTCATATAAATGGAATCATGTAATATATGGTCTCTTATGATTTGTTCTTTCACTTAATGTAGTGTTTCTGGCATCTATCCATGTTGTAACAGGTATCAGAACTTAATTCCTTTTTATTAATCGCATTCTATTATAGGAATCGAACTCATTTTGTGTTTCCTTTCATCAGATGATGGACATTTGATTACTTCCAGATTTTTGCTATTATAAATAAATTCAATTATGAATATCTGCATATAAGTCCTTGTGTAGATATGTGTTTTTCTTCCTCTCAGATTCCTTAGAAAGGAAAGTTTATGTCTAACTTTTTGAGAAACTTGCCAAATTATGTTTCAAAGCAGTGACACCATTTTACATTACCACTAGCAATGTGCGAGGGGTCAGTTTCTCCATAACCTTCCCAGCATTTGGGAGGTGTCACACTGTGCCTTTTGATAGCACACAAATTAAGATCTTAAAAAAAAAAAAAAAAGTCACTGGCCTAAAAAGTATTTTTGTATATCTAAATTGATCAAAGAGACTATTCTGTTGAAATTCATCTGAGGTATGTTTTACTGTGGGGTTCTTTATGCTGTGTTGATAGCAGTGCAGCTGAATCTAGGACATTGTATGCAGGTGAAAAAAGAGAACTGCTGTGCCAGCAGTGGTGACAAGTGATTAGCGGTAGGTGAAAATGGAGTTTGAAAAGAGATCCCAAAGACATAATGCTTTCTTACCTCTTTTTTTTTTTTCAACTTTCTTACCTCTTTTTTTTTTTTGCCGTACTTCAGTACGGCATTGAGTTTATGTTGGAATCTGGTTTGTATCAGAACCCCATATGCTTAGCAGACAGATCAATCTTCAACTGTAGTTTGGCTGTTACACAAAATTCTTGGCTTGGACAGAGATGTAACTTATATTCCATTTCCTCTAGGTTACCATTATAATTTATCTCTCCATTCTGGGCCTCCTACTTCTGTACATGGTGTATCTTACTCTGGTTGAGCCCATACTGAAGAGACGCCTTTTTGGACACTCACAATTGATACAGAGTGATGATGATGTCGGGGTAAGTTCTCAGCCTGCCTAGCCACTCATGACCAGTCTCTGTTATCATCTGAGGTAATTAGCAAGTGAAAAATGATCACATATTTGCTGGATCTTCTCAATTCTCTAATTGAGAAGACAGTTCTAACTTTAGTGAGTTCTCTTGATGAGGAAATTGCTATGTAAAGTGGTAAATACAGTAGTTTAAACTGACGATCCTTGGTGAGCGCGATCTTGCCCTCAGTACCAGGGTACAAGTTTTCATTGCCTTTCCCTGTTTAATTTGAAAAAAAAAACACCTCAGATAGTTTTCTGTACATGCTCCTGTCTGAACCATTTTTGGTCAGCATCACCAAATTATTTTAGAAGGCGAAGGGGCTTTAATGAAGGCAAGTATGAAGGTTGTAGTGTTGTTTTGTTTTTTTTCTATGAAGAATGACTTGATAACTTGCTGGTGTTTTCTATTCCTGTTTTCCCCTTCTTAAAAAAACAAACAAACAAAAAAACAAACAAGCAAAACCCTGATATTTAACTATAGAGGAAAATAAAGGAATCAATCCAGATTCTCTTCTTGCCCTCTTGCCCTTCCCCCCCTTGCTTCTTTTATTAATTCAACCCACACATAATGAGTAACTTTTCTTTATCATATACTATGCTGGGTACTAACTTTAAAATACATTTTATTTATACATATAGTGGTACTATTAATATATAAATTTTTCTGTATTCTCCTTTTTTGTGTTGACATTGCTTCATTTAAAAATGTATAGAAATCAACATAGTCCACAAATGTATTATTTAGTAGACAGTTATATTGTTTGTTTTGTCACTATCATACTTGGGCATATATATATGTATATATCTTATATGTATATACACACATACGTACATATATATTAGAAGTTAATTTTTATTTTGGATTACTTTATTGGACTATTTTCCTTAATGTGGACTAGATTTAGTAGGGTTTCAAGAACCAATTTCAAAAGCTAAAACCATAATGAGCCTTTGCCAATCAGTCAGAAGTCCTTTTACTCTGGGATGGCTTATGAACCTGCTGGTAACAAATGGTAAAGGGAATCCTGACTGCATGGTTTGAGTAAAACTACAGAGCCTGCTTTTTGATCAATACACTGTTGTCTCACGTGCATCAATTATGACACTTGACTTATTTGGGCAAGAGTTCATTTTTCTTTTGTCAGGAACTTACATAGAAAGACCTCTTCTTGCCCTCTTGCCCTTTCCCCCTTGCTTCTTTCATTAATTCAAGCCACACGTAATGAGTAATTTTTCTATATCATATACTATGCTGGGTACTAGAACTGAGTAGAACAGAAACAGACATGTAAAACAAATGACTAACACTAGTCCTCTTTTATTTTTAATCATGTAAAAAATGCCTATTTCTTTTTGAAGAATTTCAGGAGACTGATAGACTGAAAGGTCAAGAGTAGGTATCAGATATGATAAAAAAAAAATCAGGCATAATGGACTAATGGAGTGAAAGTTAGGTCAGTAGGTTATGTACTGGAAGCATTAGAGTCTCAAGATACCATTCCCATGTTAACTTTGTATCACATAGGACTCAGACTTTTTGTTTTGGGAAGCTGACCTGTTCGTTGTAAGATAACTAGCAGCATCCCTGATCTCTACCCCCTAGATGCCAGTACCATTCTCCATCCCCATCATGACAATCAAAATTGTCCATAGATGTAATATGTCCCCAGAGGAGCAAAATCACCCCCAGATAAGAACTACTAATATGTGAAAATACTGTGTACCCAAGACCACTTAAACCATTTCATTATTGGATAAAAGAAAGTATGATGTAAACTATATCCTTTATGACATTAAATATGTGGTTCCTGATTTTAAGAATAGATAGCATTAATGTAATACATAAGAGAAATAGATGCACAAATGTATAAATGGAAACAAGTAGGAAAGGCGTGTGATTGATGGGGTCATGTGCTTAGTAACCATTTTGTCCACCAGGGATTGCTTCTCTATATATTGACCATTTGAAGACATTGTCTCTGAGGAGCCTACCTGATTTTTCTTAATAAACTGATTCTGGGCAGAGAGCTATGAACTTATGGTAACAACTCTATACAAAAAAAGGCTAAATTTAAATACCTGCACTTGTTGCTTATCTAAGGTGTGTTTAAAAAAACAATTCTCAACTAAATCCTGTTTTCATTTTTGTTCAGAATAGAGAGCATTTTCAATCAAGTGAGAGCTAGTACAAATAGTTAAGAAGCTCACTGCGAGTAGTCACGATATTTACTGTATCATATATCCATGACACATCATTGCTATTTTCAAAGCATCACATTAAAACATGTTTTGTATTTATTGTAATTTTATCAGGTGTAAAAAGGACAAACATATAAAAAGGGTAAATCTCTGTTTGCATTCTCCCAGCATCCATGACCACAAGTAGCTAGTTCAATCTTGTTCTGATAGGTGGAGAACCAAAAGGATTAACTGGTTTGTTTAGTCCTTTAAATGTATTTCTTATGAAGATTTTTCTCCACCTTCCTTGAAGAGTAGTTAACAGGACCGTGAAATTGAGAGGTGTTTTGCTGATAAAGAACATTCTTCCCAGTATTATTTATGTAAAAACATAATAACAAAAAAGTAATAATGTTTTATATACAAGTTCATTGAAGCACCATATTCCTATAGTGTCATTTTAATCTACCAGAACAAAAATCAGTATGTTGAGATGATACAACACCAAGACAAGGTTAGGTGAGCTAAGTTTTAGGGTTAGTGTTGATTTGTTATTAAGTGACCTTGAATCTGTTTATTTCCTCCTGGGAAATAAGTCATCCAACAACTTTGCCACCTTCTTCCTTTGCCTTCTTCCTTACATCTTTGAAACACTTTTAACTTTATGGAATTATGTTTATTATTTTCAGTTATAAGGTTAAAAATAAAAACAATAACTGGGGTTTGTGCAATCTGTTACCTAAATTAAGTGAAACTTGAGGGAATTTTGGTAAAGGCAGCAGGGGAAGATTATTTATAGAAAACTCTTTGATGTCTTTGAAATGTAGACATTGTGTAAAAGTCTTGCTATAAAGAAAACCATATAGTCATAGTATTATAAAGAATTTTATGGTTGTGTAGAGCTTTCCAAAGACATGCCAACTCCTGAACTGTGTATATAATACTGCTTTTGAAAACATGCACTGCAAAAACATTGCTTCTTTCCTAGAGGCAAAGTATAGTTTAAGAGGTATGACTTGTGACTTGGATCCTATATTGGAACATTGAAAAGCTCTGCTAACTCAGGGTTCAGGAAAAAGACATCAAGGAAAAGGCAAACAAAAGCAATAAATTAATATTGAATGCCTTTTTGTCATTTAAGCAGCTGTGTTTACATCACATTCATAGATAGATTAGCATGGTGGTTTCCTGTGTAATGACTACAAACATCCAGTGGCATTGGTTTACTCTGACCAGGATAGATTGGGTTTCTACACAGATAGCTGGGTAACCCTTTCAATAGCCTCTTTCCTTTCCTAAGGCGGCAATTAACATGGAAGCTACTGGATGCTCACCAATGAAAGGTGCATGTCTGTACTGAATAGAAATGCTTTATTATTATAGTAATAATTCCTGACTGCCCTTGGTAATAGAGAGTACTTAAAACCCTTGAACTTTGTCTCTTCGGTATAAGTTGGGGAAGGGGGAAATGAGAAAGCTTTTGGAAGCCAGTTCATTCAGTGTATGTATAGAGGGTGCAGGGAAAGATTAAAACTAACCAAGGTATGATTCTGTCCACTCATCTCCCAAGGGGAATATGGCCCCAGGTTGGCAAGTAAATAATTTTAATACAGTTGGAGTTAGTTTCTATACCTGTAACATGTAGATATTAACAGGAAAATAGATTTGCTTACCCCTACTAGTCAGGGAAGGTTTCTCTTTGACTTGAATGACCACTGTCTGTCTTGGACCTGTACCCTAAAGGAAATGTCTTTGGTGACTCCTGGGAACATTTCTCCAATACCTCCTCATTACTATACTCCTGTTTCTGCATTTGAGTTCATTCCACAGCTGGCAGTTGAGTGCCTAGGAGTACTTGGCCAAATAGATACTCTCGTCATTTGAAAAGTCCAACTGCGCCTACTCCTGTCTCTCTGTCTAGATAGTTGGAGTGTGTGTGTGTGTGTGTGTGTACGCATGCCCACACACACACTTACCCTGATCATGCCATCCCTGATGTTCTCCATTCTTGGACTTTCAGGATCACCAACCTTTTGCAAATGCTCACGATGTGCTGGCTCGCTCCCGCAGTCGAGCCAATGTGCTGAACAAGGTAGAGTATGCCCAGCAGCGCTGGAAGCTTCAGGTTCAAGAGCAGCGAAAATCTGTCTTTGACCGTCATGTTGTCCTCAGCTAATGGGGAATTGAACTCAAGGTGACTAGAAAGAAATCAGTCAGACAACTGGAAAAGTTTGAGTTTTCCTGGGTTTTACTTTAATACCCTGTTGATTTCACCAACTCTTGCTGGAAAATTCAAAACTGGAAAAAATGTGCTTGGTATTTTTGTTTCTTGTTAACGTATTGATAGAGACATTTTTAAAAGCACACCTCAAAGTCAGCCAATAAACCTTTTCCTATCTGTGACTTTTACTAATAAAAATAAGTCTGCCTGTAAATTATCTTGAAGTCTTTTATCTAGATCAAACACTCTCTTTTTCACCACACAGTTGTAACTTGATTTTCAAGATAATTTCCAGGTGTGTATGTTGTTGTGTGGGTGATTTTTGTTGTTTGGGGTTTTTTTTTTGTTTGCTTTTTGGCAGGGAAGGGGAGGGATGCGTGGGAAGTGCTTAACATAACTTTTCTCAAGTCACTTTACTAAACAAATTTTTGTAAATAGACTTTACCTTCTATTTCCAAGTTTAAATTCTACTTTGCAGCATAGCCAACCTCATCAGAGCCTGACTTACTCATTTGAATTTTGCACTGACAATATATGTAGGTATATGGCTGGCCTGTGGCTGCACTTCATGGTAAACTGGATCTGAAATATGTGGCAGCTCTTCACAATATGCAGATTTTCTTCATGTAACTGTGATGTCTGATGCAATGCATCCTAGAACAAACTGGCCATTTGCTAGTTTACGCTAATGACTAAACATAGTCTTGGTCTGGTGTGTGTGTGTGTGGTCTTTCTCATCTACTTCTAGCATCTTTAAGGATGAATCCTTAGGACTTGGACATTTGCAATAAGGAAATTTCCTCTTAAACCCAAACCTCCCTGGATTGATGACATACTTGTATTTTCAGCATTTCTGGTCAGGTTAAGAGGCAGCTGTTTAAGCTCTAGTGTGTACAACGTTGAACTAGAACTGGAGTTCTAGGTGCCTCCCTCTGAAAGGTATAACAGTTATTTAATAACTAGCTTTTTTTCTTCTTATGTTCTCTTTGAAATGTAACAATAAAGATAATTTTTGAAACACCTTCCAGTGTATCTATGTCTCCTAACTTTTCTCTACTCCCTCTTTCACTGTGGGATGAAATTAAAGGTGCAGAGATATTTTGTACTCTAGTGGGAGATTAGTTTTACACTAGACTAGTCATAAAACGTTAGTAATAAATGATATCTTTGTGTGTGTGTAGATAAAGAGAGTGTATGTGTACTCAGATGAGTATCTGAAAGTATACAAATAGCATTTTGATAAACTGAGATTACAGTGTGTGCAGGAGTACTTGTTCTTGGCAACAATTATATTAGAATTAAATTACATCAAATTCATATGGATCAAATTTTAGAAATTCTTTAGTTAGTGAAAAAATTGGTTCTTTTTTTAAATCTGCAAATTAACCCAAAATTATTGGTTTTATTATAAATATTAAAAAATGTAAGTTTAACTACAACCAAGTGAAATTAATCTCAGGTATGCAAGGTATGATGATTGAAAATTCAAAAGTCTATTAATGAAACACATTACATCAATGGACAAAAAAAGGAAAATCACATGATCCTATCAATTAGATCTAAGAAAGGCATTTGAGAAAATCCAATACCCATTCATGATAAAATATCTCAGTAAACTAGGAACAAAGGACTTCCTTGACATGATAAAGAATGTCTACAAAACCTACAGTGAACATTCTTAGTGGTAAGAAACTAGAACTTTTCCTACTAACATAAGGAACAAGGAAAAGATGTCCTCTCAATACTCCTTTTCAAATTTATACTTCAGGTCCCAGCTAATGCAATGAAACAAGAAAAGGAAATAAATGGTTATAGATTGAAAAATAAAAAGTGTTTGTTTATATGTGACATGACTAGAAAATCTGAAAGAATTGGAGGAGGGAAAATCCTGGAGTGAGTGACTATAGCAAGGTTATAGGATAAAAAGTTAACATACAAAAGTCAATTGATTTCCTATTTGCCAGTAATGAATAAATAAAATTAAAAACATAAGCAATCCCCAAAATGAAGTAAGTATAAATATGACAATATCTATAAAATATATATGAGGAAAACTACAAAACAGGAGAAATCCAAGAATAATTAAATAAATGAAGAGACATTCCACGTCCATGATGAAGACCCACTATCTAAGACCCACTATCAAAATGTCATTTTCCTAACTTGATCAATAAATTAAACACAGTCCCATCCAATCAGAAATGCTAACAATTCTCGTTATGGATATCAACAAACTCACTCAAAAGGCAAAAGACCCAGAGAAGCCACTACAATATTAATGGAGAAAACCAGCGCTGACACTATTTCACTTCAAGATTTATTATAAAGCTACAATAAGTATGTCAATGTAGTGGTATTGGCAAAAGATTGGAAAAATAGATCAGTAGATCAGAAAAGAGAGCCCAGAAATAGACCCAAACAAAGATGCTCAGCTGGTTTCTAACAAAGGTGCAAAGGCAATACAATGAAGAAAAGATAGTCTTTTTGAACAGATGGTGCTGGAACAACTGGATATCCACATGGGTAAAAATGAAGTTAGACACAGACCTTACACTGTACACAAAAATTAACTTCAAAATGGATCACAGACCTTGTATCTGAACCACAAAACATCAAACTCCTAGAAGATACAGGAGAAAATCTAGATGACCTTTGGTTTGGCGATGACTTTTTAGATAAAATACCAAAAGCATAAACCATGAAATAAATAAGTTGGACTTGATTAAAATTAAAAAACTCTGCTCTCTGAAAGACACTGTCAACAAAATAAGCCAAGCGACAGAGTAGGAGAAAATATTTGTAAAAGACATCTGATAAAGTACTACTATCACAAATTATGTAAAGAACTCTTTAAAACTCAACAAATAAGACAAATAACCTGATTGAAAAATGGGCCAAAGATCTGAACAGACACCTCAACAAAGAAGACACACATATGGCAAATAAGCATATGAAGACATGTTCTGCATTATATGTCATCAGGGAAATGCAATTAAAACAAGATATCACTACACACCTAGTAGAATGGCCAAATTCAAAACACAGCAGCAAACACTGCCCCTGATAGGGAGCAACAGGAACTCTCATTCATTGCTGGTGGAAATGCAAAAATGGTGCAACCACTTTGGGAAATAGTTTGGCAATTTCTTACAAAACTAAACATACATGATTCAGTATGATTCAGTACTAGCATACTTGGTATTTGCCTAAATTAACAGAAATTTTATATCCACCAAAAACCTGCATGTAGTTATTCATAGCAGCTTTATAATTGCCCAGACTTGGAAGCAACCAAAATGTCTTTGAATAGATGAATGGATAAGAAAATCAAGGTATGTTGAGACAATGGACTGTTATTCAACACTAATAAATTAGCTATCAAGCCATGAAAAGACACAGTGGAAACTTAAAGGGATGTTACTAAGTGAAAGAAGTCAATCTATAAAGGCTGTATACTGTATATGACATTCTGGAAAAGGTAAAACTATGGAAGCAATAAAAGAATCAACGGTTGTGAGATACCAGGGGAAGGAAATGATGAGTAGGTGGAGCACAGAGGTTATTTTAGAGAGGGAAACAATTCTGTATATTATTATAATGGCAATGTCATTATATATTTGTCAAAACCAATCCAGTTGGATTGAATGTACAGCACCAAGAGTGATCCTTAATATTATCTGTGTGTTTTGAGTGATGAGATGAGTCAGTATTGTTTTATTAATAGTAAAAATTTTTCCTTCTGGGGAGGGCTTTTGGTGTTGGGGGAGGATGCACGTGTACAGGGGTGGAGGAGCATATGAGAATGCTATATTTCTGTTCAATTTTGCTGTGCATCTAAAACTGCTCTTTAAAAATCTATTTAGAAGGAAAAGGAATTTTTAAGGTAATTTTTTAAAATGTAGTTTTACATTGACCTTCTTGATTCTGGCCCTAATAACTGTTTTAAAGAATATTGACTAATATTTGCACATTACAAGACTATTATTTAAACATTTTTCCATAAATACTTGTTTATATAAAATCACAAATTACAGATGAATGGGAGGGGGCATTCTTCTTGTAAGAAAATTTGTTACAAGCGTCCAGTTTTGTAAGCAAATCTTTCTATTTAGTATTGTTATGTGTCATACCTACCTCCTAGGTAAGAAAAAACAGCCAGACCAGAACTGTGCAGTTCTGTTTAACGGTAAGCTACTTTGCATATTGTTAACTAAATGATCACCTATAAATCAGGTTAAGTCTGACTCAGCCCAAAATACAGCATCTTGTCGACAAAACGCAGGTAAGAGACTTCTCCAGTGACCCACGGGACAGACTGACATGTTTTTTAAGAAAATCCCTAGGCATGTTGTTAAATTATGAGTTTGATCAGCTATCTTAAACCATCAAGTATGTCATATATTGAAAGACTGAGAGTGTTGCTGGTGATTAATTCATCTGGAGTGGAAAGGGTTTGCGTTTGGAATTCAGGAGACAGGTCTGGAGTCTGCTCTGCTACTTGCTCTGCAACCTTAGCCAAGACACAACCTATGAGACCTCAGTTAAGAGGATTTCTAGGGCTCCTTTCACCACTAACATTCCATAGTTCAGAAATACGTGCAGCTGTAGCTTTTTGTTTTTTACATGGTAGATATTTTTTAATATTTCTGAAAGTTGAAGCTTTCATGCTCAGCAGAGCATCCAGAATCTCTTAGGATTTTAGCGTTAAGATCTCATTTGTTTCCCAGAAGTGCTCTAAGACAGAAACTGGAGATTTTTCCAAGATGGGTGCATTTGTTAGCTGTGCATGTCTCTGGAATCGTGGAGCCCCAGGACTAAGTCTGTACAGCTTTCTTTCAAAAAACTTGGATTCAGTTTCTACAAACATGTCCAGCCTCCACTAGACTGCCTATCTTGATTCTCTTCATTACTGCATTTTTCATTCTATCTCTCTGTTGTAGTTAAATTTCTTCTTTGAATAAAACATGATCCCATTTCAATGCTATTGCATTGATCGGTGAATTTAGTGGAAATGCTCATCGGTGTCCAGAGACAACAGGATCTTTTTTCCAAGAAGTATGCAAAGACTTTTTAAAACCAGAAAATTTTGATTACTTTTGTCATATACAAATTACTCAGGTTCCTCTGGGTCAAAGTTTAAAATATTATTAAAATGATCTGTTGGGATAAAACATACCAAAGGAATGCTTGTGTGTCATTAACTTGGATGACATCTGCTTTATTTATTTATTTGTTTTGGTACCTTGTTGTCTCTCTGTTTCAGCTATGGGCAGAAATAAGTCTCTGATATTGGAGAAATGTAGTCACGGGACTCTATACTTCTGCTATGCATGTCTTTTATCTCTGGCAATTCCTTAACTCTTTTTTCTCAGCAACCTTTTGTATTTGACAGATTCTTGGCTAGTTTATAATCTTTCAGAGATTTTTGTCTTATGTTAGTTATTTTAGGCCATGAGGTCAGTAATTTGGAATCTTTCACTTACTGTTCCTCTGTTTTGATTTTTAATTGGACTTATCACATTTATCTCATTCCCTCACCCCAACCCCTTTTTTAGGAAGAACTTTTCCTGCCATTTATTCCACATCCAGCCTGTTCCAACATGAATTATTATAGCCCTCCCCTCCCTGCTCCCCCACCTCCCATCCCCTACTGCCCTTTCTGTTTCCATAGTCATTTGTCTTTGGTAACCATGTGAGGTAGGACAGGCTTCTTCACGAGAATTGTGACACACTTTTTTGTATTTGAATTCTGGTGCTTAGAAGCTGTTTCTCGCATAGTGCAGCCTGCAGAATTTTTGTTCAGGTGGAAAAGCAAGTGCCAGTGTCACCTAATGTTGCCCATAAACATTCAGCTTTTTTTTTTTTTTTTGATGCAAAAGAAAATCCTATTTTCTTCTTTTCTGGAGGTCCACAGTTAGATTTCATGTTGCTTTTCCTTTTCTGTTTTAGGTATGCTTATCTCTCAACAAACAAATGAAACTTGGATAGATCAATATTTTTATTTTCCATTGTTAGGGAAAATAGAAGGCAGGTTTTCTATAACGTGCAGCTGAGAAAGTGACTCTGCTCACGTGTTCATCTGTTAGGGAAGGAAAGAGGAAAAGAACTAATGCCGGTTACATTATTTTTTAATTTAATTCTTGCAACCATGCTGCTGCAGAATAGTTAATACTGAGTTGAACACAGAAAAAAGCTGGAGCTCAGAGAGATTGAGAAACTTGCTTAAGGACACACAGGTAAGAAGGGGCAAAGCCAAGACTGAAACTTGAGTGTATTATGATTTGAGGGAAAAAGGCTCTTTTCCACAACATGGTGCTATACTCCCCATTAACTGGTTAAGTGCAATGTCCTTGTAAAATCTGTTGTGACCCCATTATTATAGTCAAAAGCAAAACATAATAGTACTTGAACATATGAGAAGGATGCAGAGCTAGTCAGAAAGAGGGAATATGTTGGAGTGGGACTTCTTGACATCTTCAGCCTTATATTCCATGAAAAGAGAAAAAAACACCTGGATACAGGTGCACTTTACTCAGCAGATTTACACTTTTAAGTAAAAAATGTGTAAATTGACTGTTTTAAATGTAATGGGAAAGTTTCTCATTTAAAGTAATATAGTGAATTTTTCAGAACAAATCATTCTTCTTATGTTTATTTTCAGTTTTGCCCCTGGCACAGCAAGCACTATTTAAGAGGACTTTGTGTGGGAGGTTGCATGATCACTAACTAGTTCATAATTTCTCCAATGTGTATTTGAATATTCTGCTGTTTTGATGTTTCCCAAACTTCAGTATTTGCATAGAAGTTCATGATTTTCATTATATCAGTGTTCCGCCTGTATCATTCTTTTTTCTTTTTCATTAAATCAATTCACATTTTTTCCTCATGTAGATTTATTTAAAGAAAATTTTAGTTTCTTTTAGTCAGATACTATATTTTATTTGTTTTTGTTTTAGTTAGATACTATTGCTCATGAAGACTTCCATCTGAAGGGGCTTAGAAGCATTCTAGTAGGGTGAAGACACACTCCCCAGACTAAAGCTATGTCTGTCATCACCACAACCAAAAGAGCGTTGAAAGGGACACACCTTCTCACAAGGTGATTCCATTGTTTGATGCTGGTTTTTTTTTGTTTTCATTTTAAAGATTTATTTATTTATGCATACAAGCTGGGGTACAGGCCAGAGGCGTGGGGCGGCGAGAGGGTTCACCAGAGACAGAGTGGGGAGCAGAACAGGCAGATGGATGGAAATACACTGCTGAGGGAAGCAGTGGGCGAGGCGCCTCCAGAGAGGCCTGATGCTGGTTTTATGTGGCATCAAAATCCTCTCTCTAACTACTCACAGAATATTGTAACCCTATTTATTTACAGAATGAGCTCAGGAAACTATTCATCAAAGCAGAAAAGTCTTTAAAACATTGATGTCTGAGAAAGTGGGTGATATCTACTCTCTTCTGATTTGCCAAATTAATTAACTTGGTTATGTTTTCAGGATAAAGAGGATATGATGGACAACAGAAGCTACTCTAATCTGCCAGATAAACTGCCTGTCTTCTCTGATTCTGCCCACTTGCCGCTGCCCAGGTCCTTCTATCTGGACCCCATGGTCACTTTCCACCTGTATCCTGAGGGCCCAGTGCCATCTCCTTACTCTGAAGAGCTGCCACTGCTGCCTTTTTCTAGTGATTCCCTGATTATGGAAAATTATGGTGAACCCTGCCCCTTCTCCTTCCCAATGCCTTATCCAAATTACAGAAGGTGCGAGTATTCCTACGGGCCTGCCTTTATCCGGAAAAGGAATGAGCGGGAAAGGCAGCGGGTGAAATGTGTCAATGAAGGCTATGCCCAACTCCGACATCATTTGCCAGAGGAATATTTGGAGAAACGCCTCAGCAAAGTGGAAACCCTCAGAGCTGCAATCAAGTACATTAATTACCTGCAGTCTCTCCTGTACCCTGAGGAGGCTGAGACCAAGAATAATCCTGGGAAAGTTTCCTCCATAATGGCTGCCACTAGCCGCCACCCTGACCCCATTTTTAGAATCATTTGATCCAAGTATTTCTGAAGAGAAAAAAATAATTTTACAAAATGGGGTCCCTTAGAGCACCATGAAAAAGCTTTTCTTAAATGTCATTTCTATGTGAGCAAATAATAGCTCAAATGTTAACCTCTATTGATTACTTTTTGCCTGGGTTTCACATGTATTAAACACGATCTTATGTAGATTAAGATTTCTTATACTTTGTGATTTCTGGGGGAGTAGGAGTCTTCAGGATTCTCTGTGACTCTCACCTCACCCTTCCCACACATTTGGTCAGAGTCTCACAAAGGCAATGTAAAGTATGACTAAGGACTACTCAGTGTTTGTCATGCACTTTACAGGTGCTTCATGCTCAGCAATCACCATGAGCTCCCTCAATTTGTCAAAGTTTGGTGGGTTTTATTATTTGGGGGTTGATAAGAAATCTGGACCTTATCCATGTCATGATGAGAAAGTGTCCCAGGGCTAAAGCAAAAGTAATAACAAAGTCTGTTGTCATTTGAAATCATTTCATAGTCATCTGTTCCTCCTTGCAGAAGACTGCCGCAAGCAGCTTAGCACAGGGAGTCAGAGAGCAGGCTCTGGAATCCACCCGCCTCAGCTGAGACTCTGCTGCCTGCTCTCCATGGCTGGGCTTTTCATCTTCAGCATGAGAATAGTAATAACAGCAACCACCTGATATTTTTATCATGAGCATTAACATGTCTGACACGTAATGAGTATTCATAACTATATTTTTATAATTACTATCATCCTGACCTCATTGGACCTCCATTCTCTGCGCTCCTTAGGCTGGAAAACATGCAACTGCCAGGCTTTTCTGCACTCCTGGGAAGCACATTCACTGCCCATATCCTGCAGTTCACCTGCCTGCAGTGTCTCTGTTTCTAATCCCATGGTTTGCTCTAACTCCTGTTCTGCTAATTCCCAGGTCTCATCTGTTAGTGAACCCCGTCAGGATTTCCTATACACTGTGCAGTCTTCTCAACCCAGCCATTACTTCTTCCATTGTTTTTTAAACACATTTCATTGCAGTTCCTACCCTGCTCTCTTCCCATACCTATCTCTGTCCTCTTCAGTGGATTGTGAGTTACCGAAGGAATATAGTTTTACTCATCTAAGATCCTTGCACCCAGGAGCAGCTTCAGATTAGGAAGATGTCAGCAGGCATTTTGGGTTATTTTCCTAGTCCAGTCCTGTCATCTAGAGTCTGGGCCACTGTTAAGTCTCCTCCCTGGCCTCTGGCTCTCTTCCCAGCTGCCTGCATCCTCAGGCTGAAGGTCTTTCTGAAAACACTTCACACCACTTTGTTGTTCAAGCCCCCTGACACTTCCTTTTCACTGCTACATTGTTTACAGTATCAGCTTGGTTTTCCAGGTTGCCATTAATCTCAACCCTTCCCAAATATCCACACCCTGATTTTCCCATGATACCCCATTCCCTCCTCTAAAGAAAATCAGTCTTGCAAATGCATCCTTCCCTCCTAGCTCATGCTTCCTATCGATGTTGAAATGTTGTCCTTGTTTACGGGGCCACCATTGAAATCCCACCTATTTTATTCCAGAATTGTTCTCTCACTGCCAGAAACTTGGTTGGTCTTTCTTGTGCTCTAACTTTGTGCAGCCCTAACTTGGCTTTGGGTATGTGGGCCTGGGCAGCAGTCATTCCCTGACCACAAAGCTGCGCTCTCCAAGGGCAGGCATCGACTTTTGGTCGTGAGTAAGAGAAAATCCCACCCAAAGTGGTATTATCAATAGGGGAATGTATCCCTCATGTAACTGAGCTCCTAGCTGTAGGGCTGCCTTCAGGCAAGGCTCAGTACAGTTGCCAGGAATCTGTTTTCTTTAGGTCTATCCTCTGTCTTTCTGTGGCAATAGCTCCAGTGTCCCCAAAAGGCTGTTAGAAGCCTTTCTCCCCAATACTTCCTCCCCTTCCCTTTGAAAGCAAAAGATGAGGAAGAATCTCTCCCCCTAGCCCCTCCCATGCTGCTCAAAGATCCACTCTGCACATGCTCAGTACGCTTGCTTGGCCCACCTCATTCCTACTGGCTGGAATCCAGGGTAACCTGCCTGGCAACTTGCTTGGCAACCAGGAGTCAGTTAGGCTGAGGCCCTGAGCCCCAACTGTCAGAAGTTGTTGAGGCTGCAGTGAAGGCCGGGAGTTTGGGACTGTGAGTAAGTCCCCTTGAGGTCAGACCTGCAGACTTGGGCAGGAACAGACTCTAACAGGACTCTGGTCACCTCTGAAAAGGTCTGGGGGGGCATGGCCCTGGGGTCTCAGCCAGGCCTGGGCCCAGAATTAGTCTTATTGGTAACTGGATTAGGAAGGGAGTCTGTGGCTTAGGTTAGGGCACAGTTTGCCGTCAGGGTTAGGATTTGTGAAGGGGAATATGATCTTACTGGGGAGGAGGAAGGAGGAAAAACCTAACATAGATTAAGCTGCTTCTATGCCAGGTGCTTTCCACCTATTATCCCCTGAGCCGTAAGTGAAGTGCAGAGAAGTGAGCACACAGCCAGCCGGCTACAAAGAATTTACAAAGAATTTTTAGAAAATTTTTGGAGACACAAAAATCACAAACTAAAAATCACAACTCTTTTGATCTCTATTTCCCAACCTGAGGTGCTCTAGGCAGGTGATTCAGAGGACACCCTGAGTGTCTGTGGGAGACAGCAGGGTGAGCAGGGCAGCCTAATCCCAACAAGGTCACATTCTGGGATACTAATGGTCCCCAGAGGGGGCAGGTAACCCTGGAGCTGAGCCCTGCCGCAGCCAGGCGCCCTCTGCTGGGCTGAGGGCTGCAGCCCAGGTGCTGGTGGGGCTTATTTTCAGGCTGTGTCTCCCTCAAGACCATGGAGTCCTCCGCAGAGCCTGGGAAGCCTTTACCCAAATACTGCAGTGTGGCCACAGCCTTGAAGGTCCCTGCCTGGACTGGCGCAGCTGCTCCCTGGGACCTCTCTTTCACCTGCCCTTTTGCCTTCCAAGTGCCCTGGCTCACCAGCCACAACCCCCTCACCAGGTACTGCTTTCTGCTGCTCTAGAGGAAGTGGGGTGCACCTTCCTGTCTCTGTTTTTGGCTTGAGATGGTGTACCATGAGGGAGAAAACTTGCTTTCTGGAAAGGCTGAGGGAGTTCTTTACTGTGGGCTGTTACTTGTTTGGGTTATTATATTATTGTAGCCTGAACTGTACTCAAGGGTGGACCTGGCTTTCATCCCACCTTAGCAGAGTGGCAAATCTCAGAGCTGGTGTGACAGCAGGCAGTCAGACATCACCAGTTATAATGTTTCTGGCTCACTTTACCATCAACTATGAGACTTTCCCTGGTACCACGTGAGAAATTAGGGTTTCTACAACCAACAGCTAAGGAAAGACCTCTGGATGCTCAAGTTCCCTCAGTAATCTTCAGTTAGTTATCCTGACTTTTCTAGATTGGTAGCTTCAACTTGCTATTTAGAATATGAAAGCAAGAGGGGAAAGGAACCCCATTCTATAAGCACACATGCCTTGTGGGGTCCCAGGCACTTGGGTCTGTGCTGCCCAGTTCAGTCTGCCCAGCAAGGGGCTTGCAATTAGCCTCCTCTCATGATTCACCTTTGAGGACCGGGTCATTGAAACCAGAATTAAGCATCCCTGTGCTCAAGTTTGCCCACACAGGAATCAGTTTCCGCAGAAACCCAAAATCTGATTCAACTATTCCCCCCGGTGTGGCCCTGCCCACGAATTCTCCTGGAACTTGCTTTGTCCTAATCTGTCCTATAGACGCTTAGTCAGCTCCCCTGTGCTTCCCCTACTTGAACACTTCCTCCTCCTCCCGACTCCACAGTGCCAAACCTCCTTACAGTTTTGCTCCTTTGGCATTACTGTTCAAGCCTCCATACCTCATCCTGAAATCCCACACACCACTTTAGGATTTACCCTCCTAGTACGCTTTCCTGGTTTACGAGCTAGTCTCAGGAGCAGCATCAATTAACTTGACTGTATCAAGGCTAATCCCATCGTGATTACCTTGAAACAATTCCCAGTTCTCAAGTGATGGTTCCCTTTGGGGTGTCTTCTCCTTCTGTCCCTTCTGACAGTTTACCTTGTCTTACTGGAAGACATAGATTGCCACTCTTCACTTGGATTTGTGCTCCACATACCCTGGATTTCATACACACGCTGCAGTGCCAATAACTGTGAAACTTGATGCTTGGTGTTTTGGGGGCCTGGTCTTCACCCTTTAATTCCATTCATTCTTCCCTAGGTGTGCTTATCACCCGTGTCTCCACATTGCTGACCCGGCATGGCAGGGGCCCAGCTGGCTGGGAAGAGCAGGAGATGCTGCTGGCACATGGGTCCTGGCAAGAAGGGAGCCAGATGGCCTTTATTACCCGGCTCAGATAAAGTCTGCTCCAGAGGTGAGTCCCAGACTCAGCCCCAGCATGCACCTCTGGGTGTGCTTCAGCTGTGTGGTCTAGCAGTTCAGTTTCTTGGATAAGCATTTCTTAGACAAGATCTTCCAGGCCAGGGTGCAGAAGTGAAAGTGTAATGTTTAGTGAGTGTAACAAACACACATTGAGTGGCTTAAACAACAAACACTTATTGTCTCTTAGTTCTGGGGACTGCAACTCCAGGTGTTGAAGTCTGAGAGGGAGAATCTGTTCTGTGTGCTCTTCTTAGCTTCTGGTGGTTTGCTGGCAACCTTTGGTATTCACTGGCTTATAAAGCACCAGTCTGATCTCTGCCTCAGCCTTGCAAGGTGTTTTCCCTGTGTGAGCATCTGTGTTCAGATTTCCCCCTTTTTAAGGACGTGATCAGGGTTTGGCCACACAGCAGTATTTGGGTAAAGACTTCCTAAGCTTGATGACCTGTCCCCCACCAAGTTGTCCAGACCAGTCATCAGCACTGTTGTACTCCCCTCCACCCACCCCCACTGCCCTCCGCCTGTAGAGGACTCCGTGGCCTTCAGAGAGAGCACCTAGAAACAGGCACCACCACTAGTAGATTAGGGAGCCACACTTCTCAGCCATATTCAGTATGGCCTCATTGTAACTATATCTGCAATGACCCTACTCCTAGATAAGGTTACATTCTGAGGTACTAGGGTTTCAGACTTCAACATATGAATTGAGGGGAGTTGAAGGGGGAGACATTCAACAAACAACTGTGAAGAAGATGTACAGTGAAAGTATTTTGCTTGAGAAAGTTCAGTGTGTTGAATTATGGGCACCAGATCAAGGGAAGAGAACCAACTTGCCTGCCTGCACGCACACTTGTGCACAGGGACACGCAGAGATGCCGCCCCCACCATTGGGCCCACGCGCTTGCTTCTCTGGGACGCTTCTCTTCAGTCAGACTTTGTGAGTATGAATCTGTGTAGGGAAGACTAGTGTGAAATATGAATTATAAAATTTCCAATTGAATCATTTTGTCATTTTCATGTACCTAAGCTATGAATTCAAACGAAACATGAGCAGAATTTGGTTTTCGTATAGGTTCCGTCTAGTGATTTGATAAGTCATTTGTAACCAGACCTTTTCTTCAAAATCACACTGAGTATTCAAAGTAGCTATTACTTTTCAAGAGCTTAAGTAATTCTCCAGCCCTCTTTTTTAGACCATTCATTTAGTCAACCCTTTCCCCAAGGTGCACTGGCAGAGCTCAGGGATGCCCTAAGGTCACGCCTAACCTGTGTAGGCCCCAGGATGGACCCTGGTTGGTCTTGGGCACAAACACAACACTTGGGAGCATGGGGAGGAGGAGAAGAACAGAGGACCCAGGCTACTCTTGGGAATTGCAGCCAAAACTGTAGGCAAGAGAAAAGAGAAAAGAGGAAGAGAGTGGAAGGGAAGACAGAATGTGATAAACAAGATTTGCCTCTGGCAAGAAGTAGCGGGCAGAGCATTCATCCCACAGCCTGCTTGTCTCTGCCATAACCGGCTCTAACAGTGCCCATCCTGTCTCTGGATGCCCTCAGCATTTGTGAGGGAGACCTAGGGCCTGGTTCTGGGGCATCGTGAGGAGCTGTTGGGCTCCCTGTTGTACTTCTTTTTTTTTTAAGATTTATTTTATTTTTGCATACTAGGTGGGGTGCAGGCCAGAGATGTGAGGCGGTGAGAGGGTTCACCAGAGACAGAGTGGGGAGCAGAACAGGCAGATCGACTGAAATACACTGCTGAGGGGAGCAGCAGGAGAGGCAGGAGACGTCTACCCTGCCATGTGGGAATCTCCCTGGCCGGGCATCGAACTCAAGCTGCAGCAGCTGACAGCTCCACAGTGCTGCGCTAACCCGTTGCACCACCAGGGAGGCCCCTCCCTGTTGTACTTCTTAATGCCAGATCTTATCCTGTGTTTTTTCTTTCCCACAGCTGGAGAGGCAGGGGGTCCTGCTGGTGGAATTTGAGGCTCCCCTTCTCACAGGCCCAAATCTGCCAGCCCAACGGCAAGGTGTGGTCTTAGAAGAAGATGTCATTCAGTTCTCGCAGCCCATGGAATACTCACTGCAGCCCGGGGACAAGGTGCTGGCATCCTGGGAATCAGACCAACAGCGGTATGGCCCTGGCACTGTGCTCTTGGGCTTGAAGGCAAGAGACCCCCAAAGAGGTAAGGAAAGCTGTTCTTACTGCCCAGTTGCTGGAAGGAACCAGGCTGGTGACCAGGCAGGAGGAGACAGCAGAGACAGTTTAGGGACCTTAGAGTCATTAAAAACCATCCTTACCCCCTCATTTGCAGCTTCATCCTGGGGATGGCAACAGACTTGCAAATCATATCCTTGGGATTACAAAATATTTTTTACCAGAGCAAACAGTCTAAAACCACTGTCTGTGTAGGTTAGCTGACCCTTGGCTTGCTGGGGTTAGTGTGGGGTCACACAAGTGGTTATGACCTGTCCCCCATCAAGTTGTCCAGGCTGGTAGTCAGCATTGTTATACTTCAGATAATGGAAGGAGGAGGCTTCTCCTTCCCTCCCTGCCTCCCCACCCCCAATCCCTCCTCTCTACTTCCCCCTCCCCATCGCTTTAGGAAGCATCTTGGTTTTGACAAGGAAACTGAGCAGGAAGCTGCTGCAGGGCATGCAGAGCCTGAGGGTCTGCTCTGGGCAGGCTCTCCAGGGGGGACACACATGAGGAGGAGGCAGAACAGAGGGCTTTGCTGAGGGTTTGCCTTTAGGGATGGGAGAAGCCTTTTCCTACTGTGGAGAAGAGGCACTTTTAACAAAATGTTGCCCTTTTCTGTGATGCAGCATCTGAAGAAGAAATTACTGTTCACTTCTGGAATGGCAGGACGGCTACAGTGCCTGTAGGTGGGGTCAGGTGGGTGCCCCCAGCTGTCTGGAAGAAGGCTGTGGAGAGGCTATACGCGCCTTTCACCAGGGAGCGCCCATGGCCCCTCCTCTGGGCCCCTTGCTGCTCTCTGCTGGGGCCCGTGGCTGGATGTGTCACCAGTGGGCTTCCTCTGGGCGCTTCATTCTTGTGCCCTCCCTGCCAACCCCATGCCTGCTGCCAGCTGCTGTGTGGGGGCTGCCTCTGCTGCTACTCCTTGGCTGGACCCACCTGGTGGCCGCTAACCAGGCCCTCAGGGGTCACAGTCAGAGAACATCCAGAGGAGGAGCTAAAGCCCACAAGCCAGCTTTTGCCGCTAGAAGGTCCGAAGGATGAAGCAGCAGTGCAGACTCCCATGGCTGTTTCTTCCTCCTCGTCCTCCTCCTCTTCTGAAGAAGAAAATTTGGAGAATGATCTGGATATGGGCCTCCCCCAGAGACTGATGGTGAACAGCACAGTCAACACAGATCCCATCCTGCTTGAGACATTTCCAAGACAGGGCGGCCTTTGCCAGCCCGCGTGGAGGTATTGGAAGAGAAGTGGGCCCGAACCACCTCCGGGGAAGCCAGGTAAACCTTCCTCCAAGCAGGGCCGTCAAGTACTGATCCTGAACAGTCAGGCTTAGACCCTGCCTCTGGAGAACCCTGTTGTGTGGGTCCCTCGGCCTCTACACCTTTGTACTTTCTGTCACAGGCAGTGGTTACTGTTTACTGTTGGATCCTAACCTGCCGATCGCCATCCCGGAGGGCCAATTGTTGGCTGCCAGCAGTTATTTTGCTCTCTCCCCTTGCTGCCATTCTGAGACAGAATTCTGTCTGTCGTTTTCAAAGTCATGGAGGGACTGGATTTCTCTTAAAGTATTCCTTTTTTAGTTTATTGTCTTATTCCTCAGGAAATCACATCTATTATTTTTGTTTTGCTGCTTTCAAGCTCTCAACACTTGTTTTTCCATCATCTTACTGTCTCTTCTTTGTGATCAGTGTGATTTACAAGCTCCTTCAACTGGTGGCAATTGGTTACATTTGCTTCCCTGACTAGCTGTTTTTGTTGTTTAAAGATTTATTTATTTATGCATGTAAGAACTGGGGTGTAGGCCAGAGGTGCAGGGGGTGAGAGGATTCACCAGAGACAGAGTGGGGCGCAGAATAGGCAGTTCTACTGAAATACACTGCTGAGGGGAGCAGCAGGCAAGACAGGAGAAGTCTGCTGTACCATGTGGGTTAGACTCTTGGCAGGGGATCGAACTTATGCTGCAGTGGTTATGATAGCTTAATAGTGCTGAGGCTTTAACTTAAACCCTGTGCTCCTCTAGTTAGGGAGTCAGTCCCCCCCTAAAGAGCTGTTTTGAAAAATATGTCGGACAACTTCTCTTACCCAATTCCAAAACTACCTCTCCTAAAAGCATAATGGCCAGAATGATTAACAAACTTTATTTCTCTTTAGAAACAGAGAATGGTACTAGGAGCGACAGAATTGAGAAATTCAGTGGTTTTCATCTAGTTCTAAAGTTATCAAGTCTAATCCCATCAAAATGGTGGCATAGTCAGCCCAACTAATTGAATTTTGGGTCTAGGAACAAGATGTTGCAACATCTGGAAAGAAGATAAGGGCAACACACAGCGAGCACAGACTGCAGTGGTGGGGAGCACCCAGGAGCTGGTGCTGGAAGGAATCAACCTGCAGCCACTACAGACCCTGCCTGAGGAAGCTGTGCGCTCAACACTGAGTCAAGGCACTGCCGCACATCAGAGGGGCCCCAACTCCCCTTAGACTAAAAACCCTGAGGATCTAGGTAAAACAGAATGTCTGGGAAGGGGCTTCTTGAGGGCATGGCTGTGGTTCTCTGACAATTTGCAGTCACATCCATTTTGAAATTGATACAATCCGTGGCTCCTCTTCCTAGAAAAATGTACTTCCCCACAATTCTGCAGACAATTTACAGAAGGCTTACATAACCCAAAATTCATCCTGTCTCTCGGGGTAGAGGGCTCTCTATTTTTTTTTTGTTAGATTTTTTATTTATACATACAAGCTGGGGTACAGGCCAGAGGCGCGGGGCGGCGAGAGGGTTCACCAGAGACGGAGCAGGCAGCAGAACAGGCAGATCAGAAATACACTGCTGAGGGGAGCAGCGGGCAAGGCAGGAGAGGTCTGCCACGCCATGTGGGATTCTCCCTGGCCGGGCATCGAACTCGCGTTGCCACTGCCGACAGCTCCACAGCGCAGCACCCAACCGCTGCGCCACCAGGGAGGCCCGAAGGCTCTCTGTTTAAATGAACCTCTATGCTATGGTGAAAGGCCGGGATTCACTTTCCTAGGCCTTCTGTCCATGGAAGTCTGTTCCTCACTAGGAATGCTAATGTCGCTCTACTGAAAACTTCACGTTCACTATATAAAATGCTGCATTTTTCCTGAGAAAAGACATGCTATGTTCAAAACAAGACTAGCTGCAGGGCACCTAAACAGAGATGCAGCAATACTTTGGTGTAGGGGCTTAAGGACCTTAGGACATATCAATGACTTTAAATCAGTTCTTTTGATCCCTGAAATTACAGCTGGCCTAAAACTCTTGGCTGTTTTTTTTTTTTCTCTCATAGGAAACTAAAAAATGGTGGTAAATACCTAAGGGAGAGTTACAGTGACTGAGGAGACCTTCATCAATGGAAGGAGGTAGAGTCAGCCCAGGGCTGATAGTCAAATAAGCAGCAGCATCTTCACCCCGTTAAAATTTCCGAGGCAAGAAGGCACCTGATGTGAGGGCACAGAGTGTGGCAGCACCCAGGGCGCTCTGCCCTGGGCCTGGTGAGATCTGCTGATGGATCCCTCTTCCACAGAAGTTACAGGTCAGCCTGCTTTGGGCAAATGTGTCCATAGCCTTTCTGCCACATTTTCATACAGTCTACTGTTGTACATGAATGGCATTTTGTTTCACTCTTAATACCAATAAAAAGGAATTCTCGTCATTTCCAAATCTTTCCCTTTATTATCATAAGTAACCTTTATTTGGGAAACAAGCAGCAAAAACTGTCAGACAGCATCATTAAATCATTATATTATTACTGGGGGGTAGGGAGACTTCTACCCTTTCAGGTTAAAACAGGCACCAAAGGAGACAAGCTCCAGTTCTCAGGAAGGCTGGCTGTCGTCAATCAGCACTAAAAGCAGGATGAATGTGTAAATAGCAATAGAATCATACGGTGACTTTATTCTTCTTGCTACTTAAAAAAAAGTGATGCACTGGCTGTGATGTCAACATCACACTGGGAAGACCAAGTCCACACTCTGTCCTGAATCAACTGCTACCACATGAGTCTTCTTGGTTAAGTCATTTCCGCCCACGGTGACAGAGTAGGTCCCTGGATACACTTCAATGTAGAGGTCTTTGGAGATGGTCTCAGCCTGGGAAGAAAAGAAGATATAAGCAGTTTAGATATATACATCCCAGTGGCCTCAGGGCACCTCCACTAGGCCACCTTTATGTGTCCGAGGTGCAAGAGAGTGAAGCATAAGGTGACGATGGAGGGTCTGCTTCCAAGGCTCGGCTTGGCCACATAATAGGACTGCTACTTAGGTAAGTCTCAGCCTCTCCTTATGCTTGTTTGCTTATTTCTACGACTGTGATATATCAACCTCACAAGTAAGCATGCATATGAAAACACATTTGTAAATGTTCAATTGCGACAGTAAATGGGGGGGTCATGAAAAGAACACTCTATTTGGAGTAAAAGATAATGAGTTAGGAGGAAAGGCTAATGACCACTATTTTGGGGATCAAAAGTAGACAGGAGCAGGAGAATGATTCTTTTTAAATATGCTTTGGGAAGTTCATTATTAGGAAAATGTAACGTTTCTCCTAAAGCTGAGATACTCGGAACACATTCCATTTTGTCACGCAGCCAGGCAGCTGGAGGATTAGCTCTCCTACAGCGCAAAAACGCTGGATGCTGAAGTTAATGCAAAGACGTACGTCTAGAGCCGAGCTGTAAGCTCGCCAAGGACAGAATGGCTGCGGAGTGAGATGTGGCAGTGTGCACAGAGGAGGGATCTCAGTAAGTGGCACTAGGGCAAAGTCACAAGCCAGAAGAGTCTGTAAGAGGCAAAGCTCCTATCCCTCAGCTGAGATACCACCACCACTAAATGTGCATAAGGAGCGGGGATGGGGGTGTGGTGTCATTTCTACCATCATACCCAGGAGGAAGAAAGCAAACTAGTGGCTAGTAAATTCCATTAGGAGGAATAAGATGATATTCCTATATACTTTTTTGAACCCTGCTCTTGTAGACAGCATTTGAAGCCAATTTTTTCCAAAGCTGCATTATATTATATACTTTGTGCCCAATTACTGAAAAATCAGAGAAAATAAAGCTGTATCCGAATTGCAAAAAGTGAGGGATGCTTCATGTGTCTGCATAAAAGGAGACACTGGTAGCAAGACAGGGACCTGTGATTCCAATGCCAGGAACATCAGGAAATTGGCATCATCAAAACCCAGCAAACAGTAGAGACATCTATGCCTAACAACTTGTATTTGTTCTAGAAGCAGAATGTTCTTAGTTGCCACTAACTAGTATATTTGATTCAGGGTAGTAAGAAGCACATTATATACAAACAAAAATTAAGCAAATTATCGCAGCAACAGACTATATAGCTCCTTCCTTCAGAATTCAAGCCCTTCCAAGTCCCAAAAGACTCACTAAGTTCATGAGTTGAGTACTTTATCCTAAAAACGAAAAATTCATTACTATGTTTTACAGAAAAACATTTGCAAAATATGGGGGCAAATCCCTTCAAATATTTTGGAATCTGATCTAACCAAATGTGTATATTTAAGAATTTTAGCAATGGTTTTCACTTTGTAAGCAGGAGGGTCAGGCCCCTCCTGCTGCTAGAACAGATGGTGGAATTCCGGTAGGACAGAGTGCCAGCCCAGCTGAGCTGGAGGAACTGAGATATGAATACTTAACATTCTTTCCAACCACAACTATGAGTTCAGGCACAAAGAATATCCCCAAAGCTTCGAGTGAAAGAACGATACCAAGAAAACATAATTTTACACTGAACCAAAATGTTGCATGCTCTCCCCAAAGGGCAAGAGCATCTCAACTAAAATGACTACAGATCCAATACAAATAGCCTGATAATAACGAGGTCAAGCAGTTCACGGAACTGTACCGGCGTGGAGGCCCCTACATACAAGCTCGGTACTCACAGGCTGGGATGTCTCTAGAACACACTCTGATACTTGATAATTGTTTCCAACACCAAGGGATGTGTCTTTTCTCTGAAGAGACAATGAGAAACAGTGTTAGTGTCCATACTTCAACTTCTGGTTTGTAAAGAGAAATTTTCTTCTACTTTATTAGGAACTAGCAATTATTTGGTCAGGTTTTTTCCCATGTTGTCACCAAAGTATCGAGGTTCTTAGTGAATTCTGTGAGGTATTTTCAGTCAGATGTTTACCACGGTTACTTTTTATCCTTATTACATGGGCTTTGGCATCAGACAGTCCTGACAGATCCTACTTTTACTATTTACTGAGAGGCACAGGAGTTCTCTGAGCTAGGTTTCCTAGTTGATTACATGGCACTCAACAAGCGGAATCTTTGGCGTCCCAGAATGCCAGGTGGTAAAAGCCAGGTAAGTTTGTAGTGAGGGGTCTGTGATTATTATTAGCTTTAGGAAAAGAATTTTGTTAAGAGAAACCCTCCTTGTACTTCCTTATTTATAATTACCAAAAACATTATAGTTATCATTGCCTTAGAGTAAAATTTATGATTAAAAATCTTTTTTTCTACTCTAGAAGTAAAAGAGCACATTTAAAGTTCTTTAAGTCAGTCCAAGAAATCTGATGGCCCACGACTACAGGTTCAACAAAGATCCTACAGTTGCATCGATCTTATACTTTGTGCAAATTCCGAGGTCATGTTCATTGCTGTGAATTCTGGAGGCTGGGAGTTGACACCTTTCTGTTGAGCACCACAACACTGAGCTATGCAGGCATCCAGCGGTACAACCCAGCAGGACCTCCTGAATACAGGGTCCTCTTCTTGGGAGGTTGAGGACACAGGACAGATGAGGATACACACCTGATCATTCCCTATGCCCGAGCACAAGTGCAGCTCTGACTTCCTTCTGTGGTAACGGGAGACGTGGGTTGCCCCTCCTTCCTCTGGCACAGATGAATAATATTTCTAGAGAAGTAATGTAAATATGCTGGTAACCAAATCTGATCAAATTTTCAAAATATTCTGTTACATGGGCCAAGTACGTTAAGGAGGGAGCCAAGAGGGCAAAAGTAAATTACTTGCCCTGCTGACAGGCCATTGAAGTCATAAATCAAATCAGAGCCTATGCAACAAAGCTGTAGTAAAGGAAACTGCATCTGGCATTCCTTTGCTGCCATCTGCTGCCTCTGTAGGGCAAGAACTTTGGCCAACCAAAGCTGGGAAGGACCATGTTCTCGGCCAGGCTAAAAAATTTTCCTATCTCAGCCCCAATGTCAAATACATGTCCTTTCATCTCTTCTCCTGACAAGTTCTAATGAACAGTTCCACGTTTACTGTCTAAGTCACAGACAGGACAAGGGAAGAAAGGGGCGTACCTCATTGAGATTTAAAAATATAACAGGAAAGGTAACATAAAACCTACAGCTATGCAGCAAACTACTAGGAGTAGGGGAGGGTAAGGTCTCTAATTTAAGGAGAATCATCCAAAGGCCCAGAAAGCAGTTACATTTTTCTTGTTTGCTTTCTTCCTCCCCCTAGAAGTTAGTTAACCTTAGATGTGCCCTTGATTATGACTAATGATAAGGCCATCACAATCCGCTCATTTTGAACATGTACAGAGATATAGCCAAGGCATCTGAGCGGAAGAGTAAGTGGATGGGGAAAACATTTCAGGACACGAATCTAATGAACTATTTTAGGGGCTGGTGAAAAACTGTGAAAGCAAACTCACAACACTGTTCTTACTTCTATCTTGGGAAAGCCAAAGGGTTGTAAGGCTCCATTCCATAACGGAGACTTGAACTGAAGCATGAACTGAAAACCAAAATGAAGAATACCAATTTGCTAAGCCTCAAACCAAAAACAAATATTATTCCTATTACTGAACCATGAACCAAAGTGTTTAAGTTATGGATTTTTCTAAAACCATTTAACAGAATAAGAACATAAAAACAATCTGAACCCTATCTCATTGGTTGGAATGCTGTTGTGTTAGGATTTTATAAAAGATGTAGAATTTAACATGTAAATTTGCACAGCAGGACAGAAACTAGGTAGTTTCTTCCTTCTACTTTATAGAGCAGCACCCTTAGAATGTGAGAGTCACAAAATGTTAAGGTTGGAAGAGACCAGTCTTCCATGAAGCTGGTTTCCTTGAATACTGGCTGGCCTGCCTTCAACATTCTCTCAAAGTACTTAAAGATGACTTTAGTGCATGGTTTTGGTTTTAAGAAGAGGGTCTTTAGAACTTTGGTGCACCTATTTCAATGAATGGTACCCCAAATTTCACTTGTCTCTCATGCTACAGATTATAACAACTTTCTGGTGTTCATCTCTCAGTGGAAACCAACAATGTTAGAGCTGGAAAGGATTTTGGAAATGTTCATTTCATAATGGGGAAGATAGGGCCAAGAGAGGCTTAACTGTCAGTTAAGACCTTGGTAACAGAATTTGGGTCTGTTTCCTGGAAAGCTACTCTTGCCAGTAAGCCACACTACCTCCAATGAGGGTGCTGCTTCTGTTCCACATAACCACTTTTGTTGCCAGCAAGAGACATGGACCCATGGTACATACTTAAAAACTGTGTTGCCAGGGGCTTGACAACAGGTTAATTAAATTATAATGTTGGGATTTTGTTTTCATTTTCATTTTGTTTCATTTTTGGTTCAATGCATTTTGAACACAGAAGTTCAGTTCCAGAGTAAACCCTCTTGATTTAACTTTAGTTCCGTTAAAAGTTTGAGAATTCTAAATTTCTTCTCTTTTTTTTTCCAGTAGACTGAAAACAGTGGTGAAGGCAGAGTCCTTTTCTGGCTTGTTCACTGCTGTATCTCAACAACACCTTCAGAGTTAGGCATTCAATAAATAAATATTTGTTGAATGAAATCTGACTTGGATTTATCAGCTGGTTTAAATCCTTAACTGATTACAACTTGCCAGGAGGTAGGGCGGGAGAATTTTCAGATTTTCCCTAACTTTCAGAAAGATCCACTTTTGGATCCATCAGCAGGCAGAGCAGGGGCATGGCTTTGGTTTACACCAACTTACCCCACACTGACTTGAAGTATAGTCCATGAATTCAGCCATTGTTCTGAAGGAAGCACTGAGGGTTGGGTATGTTTCTTCTCTCTATTTGAACAAATGGCAAGTCACAGGTGAGATCTGGTGTTCCCCACTAGAGAATAATGTCATTTATGATTCAAAGGAAATAGCTTCCTTTTTACTTTTTGAAAGGTCTATGGCAAGTTCAAGTCAGTAAAAAGGGTCTCACTGATAAACAATCACAGCTCCAAAATATACAGACATGTAATTTAACCAGAATAAACATAGTTTTGCTAGCACAGGGTAGCATGCAACAATTTTTTTTAAAAAAAGTAACCAATCAAGACCCAGCATTAGCTGGACCCTAAAGCTACCAGCTTAGAATCTGTCAAATGTCAAGAGTTTTCAAAGGGCTTTTCCTTTCACTGCCCTTATACTTTACAGCTTCTTCCAAAGACAAAATCCTTCAGGTGCTTCTGTGTGGTGCGTCCTCGATCCTAACGGGCCTCTGCAAGGGAATGAATGGGCTGGTCCCCAAGCACAGGGGTCCTCACCTCTCCTGGGAAAAGGCGCCGGGGACCAGTTGCGGGACGTCTTTCTTCGTAGGGTCTCCCCCCGGAAAAGGCCCCCACGCCGCCTTCGGGAAGCTCCAGAGAATGCCAGTCCACCGCTCTCCTCCTGGCCCGCTCCAGTACTTCTTGCCCCAGCCTAGCCGAGCGCTGAAGGGAACGTCGGTCCATCCCGTTCAAGGCCGCTGCCGCCAAACAGTTCTCCATGCCTCCCTGCGCGCGCACAGACACACCAACGCCGGCGGGTCAGCCCACAGCCAAGACCAGCTCCAATTCCGGCTCGGAACCCAGGCCAAAACCTCCCGGGCGACCACCGCCTCCCGGATCCACCCCCAACGCTCTCTCCAGCGGACTCTGAATCAGGAGTGAGCCGGGGCGCCATGACCCCTACTTCCGTTTTCGCCTCCCCCAGTCTCCTCTACTAGCGGTACCTCCTCACCCAGCCGGCTTCTCAAGGCGCATGCGCTCAGTGCTCTCTCGGAAAGAGGCGAGGAGGTGGGCCTGGGGCCCTCGCACCCGCGCAGCTCTGTAGGCGGGGGGCGGGGCGTCCTGGGGCGGGGTCTGAGTAGGACACGCCCCGACAGCCCCGCCTCGGCCTCTGCGCGCGTGTTGCCTGGTAACAGCCCAGGGCGGGCCCTGAGGTGGGCTGGGTTCGAGGCGAGAACTGTAATCCACGCTGCAGGAAGTCTCGCGGCCTGGAGCCAAACCTTTACCCGGCGTCTACTCCACCTGAGGAGACAAACCTAGAGTAATATCCAGCGGTTTCTGTAGGGCTAAGAAATTATGGGGAGGGAATAAAACAAGTGCCTCCAGGAGCCTCTTTCTGCCTCATCTGAATTTTGGGGTGGAGCTACTCTAAAACGCCTCGTATGAAGAGACTTGTTGATAGGCGGAATAATGCCGCCAAGGTGACTTTTGATGAAGGAAGTCTTACCTGACCAGAGGCTGTAGGTAGTAGGGTGAGCGGCCTCTGATTGAAGGTGGGTGTTCCTGAGTTATATTTAGGGCTTCCCATAATCCCCTCAGGGCCCGTATCCTCACCTTGCCAAAGGGAGAGGTCGTTTTTTTTTTTTTTTTTTTTTTTTTTTAGGCCTCTTCTGTGGGAATTAACCCACCTTTCAAGGATGGTTGCACCGTGTTTAATAAGGAACAGCGCTGTTTATCACTCCACTCCGCTTCTTTTTGTTAGACGTATTGTGTAGCTTAAGTTCTGACAGCTCATTAGTGACTCCATTGCAAAGCCCTGAGCGCAGTACAGCATTGATGCTCAGAAGGGACCACTGGAAGGGACACTGCTTAATTAAGGGGTCACTTTAAGGGACACAAGGAAATCCTTAATACCAGCTAGTCTTAACAGAAGGCTTGATTAGCAGCTCTGCGCTACCAGGTGTGTATTAGGATACTACAACTTCCATTTGCACTTTTGCTAATTTTCTGCTTTCATCTTAAAGAAGTTAATGGAAAATTTTTTTTCGTAGGAATGTTTAAAAACTTTTCCTTCAATAAGTTTATAAATTCCCTTTAGAACATAGCAGTTAGGAGCACAGGGTTCCGAATATCCAATCCAGACAGCTGCATTAGAATTCTAGCTCCCCCGCTTTTTTGCTGCTTGATTCTGGGCAAACATTACTTCTTGAGCATCCCTTTTCCTATCCCTGTACTGGGGAAGACTAATAGTACCAACCTCCCCAGATTTTGAGCTTCTTGAGAGTAGAAGCCATATATCTGTCTTGTTTACTGACGCTAAGGTGCATGAAGTATTTTATCTGTCACAGAAGGAACTAAAAATAACTATTGATGCAGCATTATGTAGAGTAGCTAGGACATGGAAGCAGCCTAAATGCCCATTAGTAGGAGACTGGATTAAGAAGATGTGGTATATGGACACTATGGGATACTATTCAGCCCTAAGGCAAGATGGAGTATGGCCATTTACAGCAAAATGGAGGGAGCCAGAGGGAATTAAGCCTAATAAAGCAAGTCAGAATGACAAAAATATTGGATATTTACATAGTGGGCAATATGACAAAGTAAAATACAAAACCTAGCAGACATTAATAGAAGTAGTGAGATCTCTGAGGATAAGAGGGAAGGAGAAGGAGAAAAGGAGTTAGAAGGGATGATAGTGGGAGGAAAATAAAAAACATAGATGATGAATGCATGAATTGGTGTAAAGATTTTATGAGAGAATTCCTATAAAACATTTAGTACAATGCCTTGCAAAAATAAATGCTTCATAGATTTAGCTAGCATCATGTCTCAGGCACCTTCCTAGAAGTTGTAGAGAACAGAAAATAGATCAGACTAAAGGAGACTAAAAAAAGAGGAAAAGATGCACTTGAAACCTATAATCCCAGGAATAAAATATTGAGATTTTGTTCACGGAGTGTTTGCCGTAAGGTTGATCCAAATTAAATGCTATGAAGCTTAGAGGAGAAGAGATACTGTTCAGTTAGGATGTTGGTGGGAGGGACCAAGAAAAGCTATGTAAAAAAGAAAGCTTTTTAGCTAGGCCCTAAAGAATAGCCTAGGAATTAATGTGTTAATGGGTAGTTAAGACACTGTTCTTATGATGAATTTGGCTGGGGGTGAGATAGAATTTGTTATTCTTTTATTATTTATAGATGTTAAGCTCCTGACCCCATAGCTGTATCAGTGTAACCATGAGCAAGTTACTTAGCCATTCCAATCTCAGTTTAATCATCTATGAGATGGGACTAACAAAGAACATGCCTCATAGGTTTGTTGTAAGGATCAAGTAAGTTAATATATGCACATTTCTTCAAACAGTATTTGGCAAGTAGTAAATGTTCAATATAGTAGTAGTATCATAATCAGACTTCAGCCTTGTCTCCCAGTATGTCCTCACTTACCCCATCTACAGCCACACCACACCTCACCTAACTCAGCTCTTCCTCAGGATTCTAATACTAACCCCCTCTCCATTTTGTACCAGTTGAAGCATTACTCTCTTTTGTCAACTTTTTAAATCTGTTATTTTCTGGGGCTACTTCTATTTCCATGGCTTTTTGTTTTTAATGTGGTACTTATCCCAATCTGATTTAAATTATATGTACTATGGTTCATTCTCTTCTAACAGCTTATGAACTCCTTGAAGGTAAAAACCTTTCTTTATTTGCCCCTAAATATCCAGAGCCTGTTAAATGTTGTAGGTGTTCAATGTTGAATTTATTGATTTAACTTTTAATTTAAATAGACCCCTGTTGGACCAGATAAGAGTTGGCTTCTTCCACAGTCTACCTATAGATACTTCGATAACATAATATTTTTATAATAAATTTTTAACATTTTATAAATAAATTAGTTGTCACTAGTTTCCTCAGAATTTAGAAATATATGAGAAAGAAGTTACTTGGAATGAAACAGAAACCTGAAGACTGGTGTGAGCTTAAATATTTGCATTTATATTTATAAATATATATATTTTTAATTTTAAGGTGCATAAACCATAGATTGAGAGAATCCTTCTTGTCTTTGAGACTGAATGGGAACAATGATGGAACATCACCTACTATCAGTGCCTTTGTGGATTAAAACAACCTGAACCAATTACCTCTGAAAGTCACCGGTGAGACAAGGGAATGGGAAAGCGAATGGAGGGAGAGCAAATAATCAGGAAAGTACTTAGTCATTGATGGAGAGAGAAGCTGTTGATGTATATCTTTCATAATCCCTCTCTTCACAAGGGTAAATTCATTACAGACAAAGGTTATTTGTCCAAGGTTATATGTTTTGGGCAAAAGGTGAGTTGGAGGAATTCTTCGTTACTGAGATTTGAGAAAAGAGTTTAGTTTGGAACTTTTTGAACAGGAAAAAAAGGTCTAATGAAGAGCAATGTAAATTCTTTTTCTCTATGTAAAAGTGGCAAAAAAAGAGTTAAAAACTCAGATGGGAAAGTGGGTAGCATGCCAGAGTTAGACAATGATTTATACTGTACATACCAGAGACTGTATAAATCATTTTATTTGACAGGTGGTATTTTTATTTCTTCAGCAGACTTAGGGAGCTTTAGAATCATTACAGCTTTGTAAAGTAGTATTACAGTCTGACTCATTAGATCATTCATTTTGCCTGATTACATCAACTCATTGGGTTATCTGGGAATCAAACTCATTATCAAAATTGTCATCTTGATTATATAGATTAAAGAATATGAATCAAACTTCTCAGAATTCATTTTTACAACTTGTTAAAAATTGACTGGAAGTTAAAAAATTGGTTGCAGAGCTGAAATGACAAGGGAAAAGTTATGTAATTTTAAAGACTATCATAGATGAAAAGATAGTTATTTTGGGAGATATAAATAACGGTTGGAATCCATGTAGAGTTTTTTAATAAACTATTGGGGACCTCCCTGGTGGCGCAAGGGTTAAAGTCTCAGTGTTATCAAGCTATTGCCTGCCACCACAGCACCAGTTCCATCCCTGGCCAGGCAGCCAACCCACATGGTGCAGCAGACCTCTCCTGTCTCTCCCACTGCCCCCCTCAGCAGTATATTTCAGGGAATCTGCCTGTTCAGCTCCCCACTCTGTCTCTGGTGAATCCTCTGACCCTCCACACCTCTGGCCTACACCCCAGCTCTTGTATGCATAAATAAATAAATAATTTTTTTTAAAAACCTACTTTATTGAGATATAGTTTACACATAATAAAATTCACCTATTTTAAGTGTACAATTCAATATTTTTGGGTAAATTTGTAGAGTTGTGCAAACATCCTCATAATCCAGTTTTGAAACATTTTCGCTACTTGGAAAAAAGATCCCCAGTGCCTGCTGTCATTTTCAAGCAACCAGTATTCTGTATGTTGTCTCTATAAATTTTGCCTTTTCTATACAGTTCATATAAATGAATTGTACAATATATGACTTTTTACAAAAACTCAACATAATGTTTTTAAGTCTCTTTTCATGTCATACTGTGTATCAGGACTTCATTGCTTCTTACCACTGAATAACATTCCATTATATGAATGTTCTACATTTTGTTTATCTACTTAGCTGACGATGACCATTTTAATTTCTTCCAGTTTGGAGCTTTTACTATTGCTGCTATGAAAGACTGGGTATAAGACTAGGTGGATACATGTATATTTCTCTTGAGATCCTTAGGAGTGGAATTGCTGGGTGGCATGGTAAATTTATGCTTAACGTTATAAGAAATGCCAAATTGTTATCCAAAGTGACTGTTTTGATGGTGTCCTGCAGCTCAGTTGCAAAATGGGAGTGGATAGAGGATCCCCACTATACCCGCACGCAATTCTCAGATACCAGCAGGGTAATTCAGAATTCATCTCAATTCCAACACTGTCTACCTGGAGACAGCATCAGATTGCACAAATTAAGGATCAGTTTCCAATGACTGCTCTCCACTTCAGGCAGAGGTGGCAAATTCAGGCACCTATCTTTACTTCTAACTAACTACAGATCAGAGTTTCGATGGACAATCTCTCCATATTTGATTAATTTTTTAGAGCGACTCACAGAACTTAGGAAACCAGTTTACTCACTAGATCATTGATTTATGATGAGTAATATAACCCAGGAATAGCCAGATGGAAAAGATGCACAGGGCAAGGAATGGGGAAAATTCTTCACCCTTCCTTCCAACCACTCTCTAGGTGCAGCAATTACTCCCTCCATCACACAAGGTCACCATCTGGGAAGCTCTCCTCTGCAAGACTTTTTATGGCGCTTTTTTTACATAGGCACTGCTGATTAACTCAGAGGTAAAGACAATAGAACTTGATTTCCAGTTGCTCTCCCTTCCCAGAAAATTAGGGATGGTACTGGGTATTCCAAACCTTGAATTACAGGGTCAGTTCTCCTAATAACCAGCCCCCATGCATGGTATGTCCCCAAAAGTCACCTTGTTAACATAATAAGAAACACCTTTACCACTCTCAACACTTAGGAAATTCCAAGATTTTTGGGAGCTGTGAGCCTGGAACTATAGATGAAGACCAAATACATTCCTTGTAAATCACAGTATCCACAAGATGTGTCATTTTACATTTCTACTGGTGAGTCCAGTTTTTCCACATCTTTCTCAATGCTTATAATTGTCTATCTTTTTGATTATAGCAATTGTAGTAGGTGTGAAATTTTATCTCATTGTGGTTCTAATTTACATCTCTTTAATAATAATGTTTAGCATATTTTATCGTAGAATGTACAATTTGTAGTAGAAATAGTAGCTTTTCCTATTTTGTGAAATGTCTATTCAAATATTTTGTGCACTTTAAATTTTTTTTTTATTATTGAGTTAAAAGAGTTCTTATCTGAACAAGAGTCAGATGTGCTATTTATAAGTATTTTCTCCTGATCTGTATCATGTCTTATATTTTCTTAGTGTGGTCTTTAATTTTGAAGAAGTTCAATTTATTAATTTGTTTTCTTTTATGGATTTTGCTTTTGATGTTATATCTAAGAAATTGCTGGTGAACTCACGGTCACCATTTTTTCCTATGCTCTAAAAGTTTTGCATTTTAGTCTTTTCGTTTAAGTCAAGTCCATTTTATATTCATTTCTGTGTGTGTCTTTTCAGGTATCGTCATCTTTTTACATGAGATATCTAATAATCTCAGTGTATGTCAGTGTCGTTTGTCAAAAAGATTATCCTTTTTTCATTAAATTTCTCTGGCATTTTTGTTAAAAATCAATTGACTATAAATATAAGGATGAATTTTTGGGCTTTTAATTCTGATTTATTGATTTACATATTTGTCCCTATGCCAGTACCACATTGTCTTGATTATTGTAGCTTTCTAGTAAATTTGGAAATTGAGAAGTATAAGTCTACCAACTATGTTCTTAATTTTAAAGACTGCTTTTTTATTCCAGGTCACTTGTATTTCCATAAAATTTAAATCCAGTTTGTCAACTTATATATAATGACTATTAGGATTTCAATAGGCATTACAATTTGAGGAGAATTATAGTCTTAGCAATATTTGAGTTTTTAAATTCATGAATATGGAATAACAATCTATTTCATTTTGTTTCTCTCAGCTATATGGTATAGTTATTACTGTATGTCTTGCATTTTTAAAAATAAATATATTATTAAATACTTTATTTTTATGCCGCTGTGAATGGAACTCTGTTTTCAGTTTATATCTAGAATATAGAAATATAGTTGATTTTAGCATATTATATTGTGTCCTGAGACCTTGATGAACTCATTTATGAGGGCTTGTAAATTTTTGTGGATTCTTCTGTTTATCGTACTTGGGGTTCTCTGTTTTTCTTTGATATTTTGTAGGTTAATGTTTTTTTTTCTCAAACTTGGGACATTTCCAATCATTTTTTTCTTTATTTTTTTCCTACTCATTTTTCCTCTCTCTTCTCTTTCTGGGACCACCTTTACACATGTTAGTTTACTTGATGGTGTCCCACAAATCTCTGAGCCTTATTCATTTTCCTTCATTCTTTTTTCCTTTCTTTTCTTTATTCTGTAGAATCTGTTGACTTATCTTCTAGTGTGGTTGTACTCAATTGCCAATCTCAAATATACTGTCTGTCCCTCTAGTGAATTTTTATTTCCATTATTTTGCTCTTCAACTTTGGCATTTCTGTCTGTTTTGTTTTATAGTGCCTGTATTCTTGTTAATATTGTCTCTTGAGTCATTGGTGTCATACGTTCCTTAATTTAAAAAGCTTGTTACTGTTGTCAGTTCTTTATAACAGCTGCCTTCACGTTTTTGTTTGCTCCATCTAACACTCGGGCACTCTCAGAGCTAGTTTCTATTAATTGCATCTGTTTTTGTGTATGGGCCCCACTTTTCTATTTATTTATATGTCTCATAAATTTTTTGTTGAAAACCAAACATTTTAGAGTGGGAGGAACAAACTTTTCCCATAAAGGATCAGATAGTAAATATTTTAGGTTTTGCAAGCTGTGTGATCACTATTGTAACTACTTAACTGTGCCGTTGTGGTGTAAAAGTTGTCATAGACAACACATCAGTGAATGAGTGTAGTTATCTTTTAATAAGACTGTGCTAAAAAAGCAAGTAGTGGGCTGTAAATGATCATGCATTGTAGTTTGCCCATCTTTGTTTTAGATAATATATTCAGTAACTCTGGACTGTGATATGCCCTCTCTTTTCAGGGGTTGTTGCTGCTGCTCTTTGTTGGCTTATTTAGTAACTTGCTCAGACTATTTTCTATAGTGTCTGTATCCTGTGCAATGTGTGGTCATAGAGACCTCTCTTCAGTTTTTTTCATTTAAGTCTTATTTTTATTTTTAAATCTTTTTTCCTAGGATTATCTCTGTAGTTTAGCAGCCAGATAGTAATTGGTAAGAGATTTTACTTAAATATTTTGAACCTGGTAAGGCTTTGCTAATAGATCTGTACCTGGGCTGGGGGACATATTTAAAGTTCAATGAAGTCTGCTCTGACTTTTATTTTCTGTGTTTGTATGGCCTCCCATTCAGCCTTGCACACACGCGTATCTTCCCTATTACCCTATTATCTGTATCTTCCCTTATATATATTCCCTATATATAAGAACTTGGGGCCTCCCTGGTGGTGCAAGGGAGGTGCAAATCTCAGCGCATCAAGCTATTGGCAGACATTCCAGCATGAGGTCAATCCCCAGCCAGGGAGCTAACTCACTTGGCGTAGCAGACCTCTCTTGTCTGGCCTGCTGCTCCCCTCTGCGGTGTATTTTAGTAGATCCACCTGTTCTGTTCCCCACTGTCTCTGGTGAATCCTCTCACCACCCTCCCCCTCCGCCCCGCACCTCTAGCTTACGCCCCAGTTCTTGTATGCATAAATAAATAAAAATGAATCTTAAAAAAAAAAAACAACTTGTCAAGGTCTACTTTAACTGTCTTGTTTTCTAAATCTCACAATTAAATTTCTGGTTACTCTCTTGCCCCCTCCAGTGCTGTAGTCTCAGCCTGCTTGATGCTGATTTTCCTTGATTGTTTATCACGTGTTTTCTAAGATCCTTTGTTTCTGATAATATCCAAGGAACCAAATCAAGTCCTTGCCCTGTAACAGCAGGACTACTGGTTGTCATGGCTGGAACTGTCCTGATAGTACTCCCATGTTGGGGTGGGATAGAGAGTCAGATTCCCACTTACTTTACTGAAATTCAGTAGTCAGTTGTTTGTTCTTAGTAAATACTTTCCAATTTGTTGCACCCTCTGATCAATCTCCTCGCCCCCAGCCTTCTGAAATAATTATTTTGTCAATGTGTACAGTTTTGTTGTGACTTTCTAGGTAGATGATTTTCTAAACTCCTCACTCCATCATTCTGGAAGCATGCCCTACATTGAGTCTTAATGTCCTAAAAATTGACACACTATATCTTGACAGATCCAACAGCTTTTTGATTAGTATATCTGTCTTACTGCTTGTCCAATTTTGTATCTCCCTTAAACTGTTAAAACAGATCTCTTGATTTTCTTAAGGTTTGCTTTTATATATTTATGTAGGGTGAACTTTATGTTTATTTCTTTCATTAGTATTTATTTGTCCAGTGATCATTTATTAAGTTTCTGTTTCATATTGATGTTGGAATGTATATCCACTGCAGGAAACTCTAACAAGCGGATAAGGAAGCCAGACTTCCTAGGTTAGAATTGTACCAGTTCTAAAGAAAACTTTAATTATATCTCTTGGTCTGTACTAAGTTTTCCTAATTATAATTATAAGCGTACCCCATCTTAAGAAATAATTTAAAACATGAGAAATAATAGGGTAGTTATATTATTTAAAATATACTGTTTACTCAGATATTTGTATCTCTCAGTTTTGTGACAGCATATACCATCCCATGTACATTTTGTGGAGAGAACATAAAATATTTTTTAGCCTCCACTTTTGCCTGGACCCAGTAGTAACTAAGGCAAAGTAACTGTGAGGAAGGAAGCAGATTGGGTAGAGATTTGAAGTAATGGCGGGGGGGGGGGTTGTAGAATATGGAAAAGGACCTCAAAGCTTATGTGACTCAAATTGTTATCTGAGATACCTTGACTACAGGATGGGGCATGCCAAGGTAGAGGGTGTGCCACCTTTTGTATTCCTTTGTTCCTTGGGCCTGGGAAATTTTGTTCCTTACTGGGCAAGGTGATTTGGACAGAAGCTACTTCCACTGTGAAAAAGGAGGAAGAGAAGATGTGGTTGGGGCTGTAGCCAAATTGTTCAGGTTGGCTGGTGGAAGAGGAGGTATAAAAAGACTACTACGCTTTCCACAGGCAGGAGATTGCTCTGACTGATAGTAGTTGTTTTGATTCAATACATAAATCCTTATCATCCTTTTTGCAGTTAAAAAGGGTACAAGTGAGTGAGGTGGAAGAATCATTTTAGTAGATATGACAATGGAATCTGGAGATCTATTTTCTGATGTATAGTAGGGGACAGAGAGAAATGCACTAGGAAATTGACTTTGGACCTGGTCCTCTTTATTTTTCACTATAGCCAAATTATTTAACCTGCCTAAGTGTCAGTGCTAGCACTTTTTGATAGACCGAAAATGAAGATAATGGATATAAAATATTTTGAAAGTATTATTGCTATATAAATGCAAGAAAATATTGTCATGTATATTGCTGAAATATTAAGAACTAGAGCTAAATGAAAATTTCTCATAAGTCTTCACTGAAATCATGATAATAATTAATGGAAAGATAAGATTTAATCTACCACAAAGTTTCAGGAAACATATATTGAATACAGGCTTTTTGAGCAGTAAGGTTCATGTGTGTTAAAAGTAAAGGGCAGATCACTTAATTGTCATGGATCCTACATTACCATTATTTCAAAATCTTCAGTGTTCTTTTTTGCTTGTTGTGTTTACTATGCTGTTTAAATTCAGTACATTTGCTTTGTAAGAAGCCAAAGGAGATTTTTCCCAAAAAAGATGATAGTCTGTTTATCTAGGCCCTCCAAAAGCATTTCCTGCCAGGCAGTTGACATGTAGGCTTGGCACAATTTCAGGAAACTATTTGCTTCTGTTTACCCTTTCCTGATACACCATCTCCTCGGAACTGAAATGAGGAGTCTCCTTTAACTCTTCTAAATTTCAGAAGCATACTTGATATAATACTGTAGAATCAATGCTTTGTGCTAGAACAGTAAAAAATCTTGTCTCTTTAAAAGAAAAATGCATCTGTTTTAATAATTCACTAGCAGAAATTGCAATGCTTTAAGTGATTTAACACAATAAAATGTACTTAGACGATTCCTTTCCCACAAGATTGTTAAGATTAGTCTCCTTTTCAGAAATGCAATTATAGCTCAATATATAAAACCTAATAATTATGGGATAATCATTAACATCTCCAAAGTCCTTCTTCACTAAGAAAAAGAACCCACCATTGAGTTTCTTCTACTTAATTCATTTACAACATTTTTTTTCTTTTTATATAACATTTCAGAAATATTTTATGAAGTGAGCTAGATAATAAACTAAAAAAATAAATTACTCAAAATTTTTATCCTTTTAGAGAGCCAATTTGTTTCTAGATGTTTTTAATAATGCAGGAATACAGGAGAAGCATATTATAACTTTGTTGTAATTCCAGAAAGCCTGTTATTTTAATTAAGTATAAATACATTTTTAAAAGAATATGATGGTAAATGTATTAATTTAAAGATGATAAAGTTGGGACACAGAAACATAGTAACTTGATATACATACCACAATGAAATATGAGCATCTTTAATTTGTCTTCTCTAAATAATGTTAAATAAACTAATTTTTACTTACTTCCTTTGTTCTGCCAGATTGAGCTAAAAAGGATTCTATAATTCTGGCCAGCATCAGGCAGCAATAGATGGGAAAGTAGGACCAGAACCTGTTATAAGATTGAAATGAGTCCTTTGGAACAGATGGCGAGAGAACAAAGTTAGTTTGTGGTCAGGCTTGGGCTAGGCATTTAGAGCCAGATACCGTTTCAGACTGGGAACATATCTACAATCCATGACCAGAACAAGGTGAAGGTCAGAACCAAATAACCACTGAATGACAAGGATCAGGGAAAGCAAAAGATCAGAGGTAAAGAGTACCCAAGCTTGGCATACAAACACCAAGAGAATGGGTAGATGGGGAAGGATGATCAAATATCTAATTTGGAGCCTCAAATTTAAGGTTTGCCATTGGCATCTGACCCCTTAGTACTTCAGGACAACATAAAGCTCTCACTTCCCACCTTCCCTTCCTCTCTATTTTTTACAGGGTTTTACACTTAGTTGGAAGGTATGGCCCTAATTTCATACATTGATACTGATGGCTTTTGTGCTGAAATGAATGGCTCCCTGCTTTAAGTGAACCAGAAGTGAGCATAGCTTGTTGAGTTCCAAAGAATTCTGCCGTAGAGGCTGGAGTTATGAGGACAGAAAGATTCAGCAAAACTGAAGTCACCACTGGTACCACACACACTCACCACCTTGGTCTTGTGAAATGGGGACTTTCGTCTTTTCCTCTAATTTCAGTCTTGAAAACATGCTGATTTTTGAAATGCCAGGAATTGTTACCATCAGATCACTGAATGCCTGCCTTAACCCAGTCCTGTGAATCTACCCCAACTTAATTTTTAGGACTTCCATTATATATTTCAGAGGAAATAATGAGTAAGAAATCCAGAGTCAGAGTGAAACAAGCACAATGTCTGAGACAATTCTGTTAGTCATGAAACTAATATTAGTGTCCTCTTAAGGATAGGGCACATTTCTACCCTCACTGCATTGCCTGTCATGCAATAGGCCCTCTGTAATTATTGACTGAATATTGAATTTTGGAGTATGCAAGTGATGGAAATAATTGAATAGGAGGAGTGAGGTGAGTAACTCTGGCATAGATAAGGAGCTCCAGTGCAGCCTTCACATATGTGAAAGATAGAACTGTATTGCTATTTAGGAATGTCTTAGAAGTAAACTGAGGCACAAGGAAATTATTGACCCATTTAAGGCTTTCGAGTCATTTGGGGAGGTACTGGAAATTTACTGGATGTCTTCATTCCTAGACTTATGCTGTTCACACTAAACAAATAGTTTGTAGAGATTTAAAGCAGTGCTTAAGCTGGCAAAAATTTTATTTTTAATTAATATAAAGTTTGACTAAGTGAAATTTTGAAGATGATGGAATCTATCTGATAACTTCCTTACTCTTTAACCTGTAAACCATCTCTTTTTAAAGTAATCATTATAGCAGTGATTATGCAGAGAAAAAGCCTGTGATGAAATGTGGTATAAAATTGTGTTCTTTGTTCAGCAAGTTAAAACAAGCTGGTCTGTAAGCAATTATTATCTTCATCGAAATTCCTAGCTCTAATGTTTTGGCTTCATTGGCCCAGCACGTATGCCTTCTCAAACAATTGGATGGATTTAAAACACTTAGGAGATGTTTGTGCTTATATCTTAGCATAACATCAGTTCAACAGGAAAAAGAAAAAAAAATGTAAGGTTTGACATTAGGGCATAGTTTGAAAAAGAAAATCAAATCAAAACTAAAGTAAACAAAAAGCCCACAACTACACTTAAGAGGCCGCAAACTAATGAAAATGGGTTTTTCATTCGTAATGCCCTGAGTCACAGTGCTCTAGTTAGGGTTCAGGAGTGTCTTTCTTTTCCTTACTATTTAATCACTTAACATTTCTAGAAAAAATTACCAGATAGTTGGCATGCTTGTTGGCTACTCTTTACTAACATTTTTATATGGATGATATATGAGATATCTTTTTGCCATTTTTTCCTTTTCCAGACAAGAATGAAAAGGGTGTTTTGTATTCTAAGAAAACTGGATCCCTGCTTGGATGAACAAATGATTTAAGTGAATTGACTTTTTAATTTCTGAATTTGTATGTGTAAATGAAGATGTGCCTTTGGCCTTTGTCTAGGATTGGGAAGGTTTGGTTAAAAAAAAAAAACTTTTAGAATTAAAAATATCTATAGGTACAAAGTCAAACTTACGGCAATTTTTTTCTAGTGGGTTGGGTTTCTGCATACATTCTATGCTTAGTTAATGCCTATTTAGATATTTATACTGTGGAGTCATGTGAAATTACTGTAATTGAACAGCCACTTATTAAATAACTACCATCTGCCAGTTGTCGAGGATCACGTACCTGCAAGAGGTGTACATTCCAACAGAGTCAAAATATTGGGTATGGTGAATGATCCTGGTAAATAGATGGTATGGGCTACGAACTGTGCCTTAGGTACAAAGAGGGAATCATTCATATTGCCTAGTGGTGTGAAGAAGTCAGAGAAGGCTTTATTAAAGAGGTGACCTAAATGTGCCAAAGACTGCCTGAAGCCAGCAAAATGTAAGTTTGAGGTGTCTTTGGTACATCTAGTGCAAATACCCACTAGTTAGTTGGAAGTTCAGGTCTAGAATCCAAGAGAAGTTGGAGCTAGAGAAAATAGTTTAGAAATGTTAGCATATTTCATTGAAACTGTGCAAACAGAAAATATACCTAGAGAAAGGCTGTATGTAGGAAAGAACCATGAAGATCTTCTATAGGGTGTGTTGAGGAAGAGGTAATAATGAAAGTCATTGAAAAAGAGTGGTTGTAGAGATGGGAGGAGTTGATAGTAATGCTTTAGAACAGTGTTTGAAAAAGTACCACGAACCTTGGTATCGCATCATGAAATTTCAGGTAGAATAGATCCTACAAACATCCAGAGACCAAAAAAAAAAAAAAAAAAAAAAGCATTATATTTTCTCAGTTATCATATTAGAAAGTGTTAAGGAAGCTCAAGTTGCTGTAAGAAAAAGAGGAAAAGTTGGAACAAGAAAGAACATTTAGAAAGTAAAAATATAATAGTTGAAAAAAACTGAAGAATTAGAAGGAAAAACTTACAAAATTTCCCATAAAGTTGAACAAAAAGACAATGAGATGAATAATTAGATCAATCTAGGAGGTCCAATCTGTAAGTCATAGGAGATCTAGAAGAGAAATTAGAGATAATGCAGCAAAGGAGATTCATCACAAAAAGAATACAAGATTTATTGGAACTAGATTAAAAGGTCTCACAATGTGCTTTTTAAAAAAATTTTTTTTTTAAATTTATTTTTGCGTAGAAGAACTGGGGTATAGGTCAGAGGTTGGGGTGAGGTGATGAGAAGATTCACCAGAGACAGAGTGGGGAACAGAACAGGCAGATCTACTGAATACACTGCTGAGGGGAGCAGTGGACAAGACAGGAGAGGTCTGCTGTGCCATATGGGTTGACTCCTCCCACTCCCGGGATAAAACTCAGGCCTAAGGGGTGACAGTGCTGAGACTTAACACCTCGGCTATCAGGAAAGCCCACAATGTGCTTTAGAACAATGTTTGAAAAAGTATTGAGAACCACGGTATATGCTTATGAAATTTCAGGTAGAAAGGATCCTACAAACTTCCAGAGACAAAAAAAAAAAAAAAAAGCATTCTATTCCTCATATTAGAAAGTATAGGACCACTGGAGCGATGCTTTATAAAATCTGAATCAAGAATATGTTTTATGTAGAATTCTTTACCCAGCCAAATTGTCAATCCAATGGGGGAATAGTTTGAAATCATTTTCATCCTTACAAAGTATTAAAAAATTCACTTCCTATGCACTCTTTCTCAGAAAACTATAAAATGATGTACTCACAAAAATGAATGGGTAGAAAAATAAAGAGGAAGAGGTGAAATGCAATAAAAAGGAGATCTAACATAGTAGAGGTTATTCTTCAAAAGGAGAAGGCACACTTCCTGGGACAGGAGATAGGGAGGAAAAAAGAGGCTTTTTGACATCGCAGAGGAACGTTGACAGAATTACATCTCTGTTTTCTTAGTGATGAAGGCAAGGCTACCAGCTGACAGTAACTAGAAGTTTTGAAAATGGACTTGGAACAGTCGCTGTGGGAGGTGGGGTTAAGAAGGAGAGCTAAATCATTAAGAATAAGAAAAGGGACTATGGAGCAGCGTGCAATACTGGGAGGAGGTTTGTAGTGAAGCTTGTCTATGTCTGTTACACCTTACAATTGGGTTTCAAAAGTGATGAAGGTACTTTTTCTGTCAGTCAACTTCAGTGCTGTTTATCAGAAATCACTTTTTCTGGAGATGATCTGAAGGCTTGCTTTTTTTGCAACACAATCTGAGTTGTGGTCAGTAAAGGATCTGTTCCTTCACAGTTATTAGAGTTTCTGTGTTGGAAAGCCAAGGTATTAGCAATTATAGATCACATTTGCTTGTGAGAAACACATGCACGCACACACAGATGCACACACAGAATTTCTAATGACAACTTCCAATTCATTTGTAACCTACACTTTAAGTCTTGATGAATTGAAAGTTGACTGATGAGTTAGATACTCAGGAGGAAGGACCTAGGGACAGAATGGAATGCTAGACATTCTAAAATAAAAGAGAAAGAAAGGTGAAAATAAGACAGATCTAAGTTCTGGGAGAAGCTTGATCTTTCAGGAGACTGAGGAGGCTCTGTCCTCTATCGCTAGTATGTCAGCTGTGTTTCCTGGCATAACAGAAATGTTAAGATCATCCACCACTTAACATATACACAATGGAATACTATTCAGCATGGAAAGAAGATAAACACATGCAATTTGCAGTGACATGGATGGAATTAGAGGGAATCATACTCAGTGAAATAAGCCAGAAAGAAAAAGAAAAATATCGAATGGTTTCACTTATAACAGGACTATAGGGAAATCAAACAGGAGAGAGACACTGGGGGGGGGGGCAGAGGGGGGCCTGGGGGAGGGGAGGATAAGGGCACAAAATGGAATAGAAAAGAATACAAGGGACCATGGAGATGGATCACGGGTGAATTGGTGGTGGGCTACCCAAGGGGAATACAAAATGTAAAAGACATTAATAACAATAATAATAAAAAAAAGATCATCCACCACTTAGCAATGGAATGACAAACTGCACTCATAGCTTACCGATGTTTAAATTTCCAAGTCCTCAGTATGATGATACAAATGTAAGTATGAGCAACCTTTTCATAACTTACAAGTTTTTTTTAAAGATTTATTTTATTTTTGCATACAAGCTGGGGTGCAGGCCAAAGGTGTGAGGTGGTGAGAGGGTTCACCAGAGACAGAGTGGGGAGCAGAACAGGCAGATCTACCGAAATACACTGCTGAGGGGAGCAGGGGGGGGCGGGGCAGGAGAGGTCTGCTGCGCCTTGTATTTTCCCCTGCTGGGGAATCAAATGGCTCTGCAGTGGCTCTGGCTAGCTTCATAGTGCTGCACTTAACCCCTTGCGCCACCAGGAAGGCCCCCATAACTTAGAATTTTAACAGAAACTTCCTAAGCATGTATCATTCCATTTGTCAAGGAAATAGTTATGTTTCCTAGTTATACTAAAAGTTATGTTTCTTAGTTATACTAAGAATGTAAACGTGGTCATTTCTGAACTAGACAGCATCTCCTTGACTCTAGCCTGTAATCTGAAATTTCCCATAAATATATTTTTTCACCTATAGGTGCCTCCACCCTATCTTGGACCAAGCATTGCATTTTGAAAAGCACCTCAGATCATTTTTTTCCCCAGCAGACAAATATTTTATTCTTTACAGAAACATAAAGTAAATGAAAATGATTACAGTTCTCAGATGGTTTCTGATGTGCATCAAAGGTTGAGGACTACCTTTGTTTCTAAATTATTCTGCGTTATTACATCCAGAGTTATTTTCCTCAAAGGCATATTGTGTTACTTACTCTTCTCTTCAAAAATATTGTCTCTCTACACCCTTCAGAATTAAGCTCGAATTTCTTATTACTTCCATGGCCTTCCTCGATTGGACCCTGTATCAGTCAGAGCAGGCTTAGCTTATGCTTTTGGTTATTGTGGCTAGTGCTGCTATGAACATTCATGAACTAGTGTTTATTTGAACACCTGTTTTCAGTCTTTGGGGTATATACCTAAGAGTGGAATTGCTGGGTCAAATGGTAATTCTATCTAATTTTTTTGAGGAAAAGCCAAACTGTTTTTTACCTAATTTACCTTTTTAGCTTCTGTTAACTCTAGTCAACTATGAGGACCAATGATTGATTTCGAAGCTAGTATTTTACTTTCACAGCTCAGGCAATTTATTTGGTTTTGAATTATCTCCCTTTCTCTTATATTTTCTGAAATGGAAATTAAAACAAAGGTTGGTTCCAACTCTTTTTCTCTCAAGTCTCAGGAAGAATCTCTACTCCTTTTGCCAATTCCTAATTCCCTCTCCTAGTATTATGCAACTTACTTAATTCTGATTGTTTGCATATACCTTCCCCAGTAGATTTTGAATTTGCTTCTGTAACTTATTTCTCTTTTTTTCAGACATTTAACAAATAGTTATTTTGTTTTTTTTGCAGGTTTTTGTAGATGTTTAATAAATGCTTATTGTGTAGATAAAGAAATTAATACATGGCTACAGATATATAACCATATATTCCTAATTTGAGTTATGTTAATTTTTTTGCAAGTAATATGAAACATGACTAAAGATATTATATTTCATAATTCTTATTTCAGTGTGCTTGTTGGGCAAAATTCAATGAACTTAGTGACAAGGGCAATCTTTCTTTAGTCTAGAACTGTTTAATTAGATCTAAGATGAATGCCACCAAAGAATGGTGACTAATGTTTCAAATCAATGAATTTTTAGACCATAACTTTTCCCCATCAAAAATTGTCATCAGGTTCCTGAGAGAAGTAAAAAAGACTATTCAGCAAAAACAGACAAACAAGGAGCTTCCACATCCACTGAGCCTTGCTGAACATGTTCTGTGTCCTGCCCATTTAAAGAGCCCCTGACATCTTGTTCTTTCCCAGATCCAGCCTGCCCAGCATTATCAGTCAAACTCTCCTAATACTTTCTTTAAATAAATGATAAATAGCCAGGCATTTGGAATAAAACCCTGAAGACCTTTATAACACTCCCTCCCAGGCCCCATGAACCTAGGTCAGACCGAACTTTTTTATAAGCTGATTATAGAAAAGAACATTGATTTTATGTATATCTTTCATATATATTGGAAAAGGACTACATTTCCTTCAGGCAAGGAAATAGACTTTATTATGAAAGAGGGAATAAGTGAAATAATTTGGTTGTTTTCTCTTAAATCCTTTAAAAAAACCAAAAAACTTACTTGTAATTTTATGTTAAAATCCCAATTATAACACTTAAGAAAATAATCACTGAAATCCAATTGAGATTTACCATCTTGATAAAGTTAATGTATATCTTAAAGGATATATGTTAAGACTTTTATTAATAGCCTTATTAATTATACTAATTATATCTATAAGGAACACTAAGTTAATTTCTTCCTTAAATTCTGTGTAGATGGAAATAAAATCTTTCTCTCCTTCTAATAGAAAATATTTTGGTTATGAGAGAAAAATGCTTACTGTCTGTGTGTGTGTGTATATATTTGTATGCCAGAAATTTCCTATAGATTTTCACCGTTAGTCACTAAATACAACAAAAGGAACTAGTCGCTGGAGGAATTATTTGAGAAAAACATAAAAATCAGGAAGTTATTTACAAACAGATGTGATATTTTATAACCACATCTGAATGTTAACCAATATTTCTTGCTGAAGCTATTTTGTAGTCTGGAATTGTGCATAGTAATGCCTATAAGCTAACTGAAAGTTCCAGTTCTACTATTTGTGCCAATAGGCCAAGGTAGAGCACAGACTTTCAGTTTTGTTCTAGAGTGGTGATTCTTAGTTTTATTTTTTTTGAGATCATGAATCCTTTTGAGAATCTGTTATAGGCTAAGGGTCTTCTCTCAAAAATGCATTGTGCACACACATACTTTTACATTCCCTTTAAACATTTCTGGAAGAATATGTAAGAAACTATAGTGATTGACCTCAAAAAGGGGAACTGGAGAGCAAGAGTAGAAAAATTTCCTTTTCTGCATATACGTAAATATTTTTATACTGTTTGTGAAGTTTTTAACTGGGAATATATTGTACACACATGCATATCAAATTTTTAAAAAAATATTTTATTTTATTTATTTAAGCATACAAGAACTAGGGTATAGGCCAGAGGTGTGGGGCAGTGAGAGGATTTACCAGAGACAGAGCGGGGAGCAGAACAGGCAGACTGACTGAAATATACTGCTGAGGGGAGCAGCCGGCAAGTTAGGAGAGATGCTGCTCCCTGCCCGGGGATCAAACTCATGCTTCAGTGGTTGGTGATGGCTTGATAGTGCAGAAACTAAGCCCTGTGCCACCAGGCAGGCCCATATATTAAAATTTTTTTAAGTCATTATGTCAATAATTTTGATTCTGTGCATCCTCCCTCCTACATTTTTTTAAAGTTATTTAGTTTTTAATTGAATATACATTTAGTCTGTTGTTATTGTGGATTATTTGCTTGGTACAAAAGGTAATCAGTAGTTTCAATGATCTATCAGACTTATGTTTGTATAACAAAACATGGCTAATTCTTCAATGATCTGATTAAAATCTTGTTAACTATGTTTAAACGTTATATAGTATGAATAATTAAAAAAAATTCAGTTTTAAGAGTTTTATTTATTTATTTTTTTGGTAAGAGGTAGACTGTAAAGGTAATTGTGCCCAAGTAAGTTGCTTATTGTGAAGGAAAAAACTATGTTATACTTGAATTCATATAGTTTCTAGCTTGATTACTTTTGAGAAGTCTGTATGTGCGTGTGGTGAGAGTTGGGGCTTTCCTCTAAAGAAAAATTGCTCTATATAGAACTGACAAAGTAAAGACTTCAGAATTAATTTATTGTGTCTTAACTTGAGAGATTCTAATTAGAAAAAATAGGGATTGTGATCTTCTTAGATGAATCCAGAGGACTAGGAGCTGTGATCAAGTACAACTATTATGCTTCACTGATTGCAAAAACTAGTCATAAATATTCATACCATTGCTTTTGTTGTATGAATGTAAATGTAAATCCCATTTGCCTTTTGAGAGACTTGTAAAAGAGGGGCAAAATCATTCCTGATAGCTTTTTCTGATGTATTCCTTGCTCCTCAAGATTATAGATCAGAGGCATTTTATGTCAAAACTGGTCCAGTCTTTAAAGCCTATGGAAAAAACTTCAGGGGTTAATACAGGATGCAGGATTGGATTAGATGTTATTTGTTGAGATGTTGGTGTAGTTATTAATAATTTTTTCATTGAAATATTTTAGGACAAATTTTCTTCAGCATTAAACTTAGCAGTTTAAATAAAATATACTATTTTTATTAAAAATGAAAACTAAGAAAAAGGAAAGGATGTGCAGAAAAGCATGACCTAGAAAACATAAATGCCATCTGGACCAACCATCTTTCCTAGTTGCCTGCTTTAGAGAACCTGTTATTTGGATCATGAGGTAGAAATAAGTCCTCATGGTCCCTTTAATGACTACATAATATTATTGGCAGAATACCTAGGAGGAAATAACTGCTTCACGAGTATCTGACCTGTAAACCTGAAAGACTACTTTGAAAATCTTAACCTCTTTGTCCCTCAAAGAAAAAAGGAAATACATGTCAAAGCAAAACCCATGAACCAGAAAACCTGAACTACTCACTATGCTGAAGTGGAGGATTTAAAATAGCAAAAGGAAGTAAAGCCCATCTCTGTGATGTCAAGTACTATTTTGGTATATAACATAGTTGAATTATAAGTCCCTCATAGGTCAAATATTAAACAGACGCTTAGATATAAGATGTGTTGCCAGGCATCTGTATAGAATATAACCATGTAATCAGAATGTATTGTACTTCTGCACACAAAGAGAAGCAAAGCTACTTACTGCTTCTAAAGATTAGGAGACTTTTATTAGACTGACAGAAGACAGTACAGAGGAAATGGCTTGGGGGTTGGAGGAGATGTGTAAGAGAGGATGAAAGGAACAGTATTCATACTATCCAAATTAGAGCCAGGATGTTTATGCTCAAATCTTGTCTTGGCTCTGTGTTGAGGGGACTGAATAATGGGGACATGGGAAACTATATCTATGAGATCCCTAACCTAGGCACCAAGTATACCAAATTCCTCCTGTAACTGCTTCGTACTTGAAGCAGTTTCTGCACATTTCTGAATATAGATTATGATAAAGTCCAAAGCAGGCTAGTGCTAATTACCCCTTCCTCTTTTTTTTTTTTTTTTTGCTAGTATACGTCCTAAAGCGGTTATTTCAGTGTATTGTTTACAAATCACATGCCTGTACAGGATTGTAACCTTATGGTGAGTGTTTTTATTGATCTTTTATTAATTCAGAAAGCATATATTTATTGTGCACCTATTTTTAAGCTGGGTAGCGTGCTAGGCATTTAGCTTGTAATTATCAACAAGAGAGACTGGTCCCTGTCTGCATAGAGCTGATATCTCCTTTAGCTCCTTTTCCAAAGCTGGCTTTATTTGTCAAGTGATGTGGACATTAGGTTAATGCAAATAACCAAATTAGAATCACTAACACTAAAAATATTTCAGATGTCAGTGTCTAATAAATCTGTGACCACTACTAAAATTAATATTGACATCAAGACTATATTTAGAAAACTTAAGGGATATTATTTTTTTTCTGAAAAAGCTGTTCTAAATAAGGCTTTTTTTCAGAATTAAAAAAGTTCTCTGCATGATCTGTAATAGAATTGGCAAACAGAGTAACTATTAGTGTCTCCTATTGTTCTCTTACATATGTGCTTTAGCACATATAATGGCAACAGCTGCTGCCAGAGATGAAAACAGTTGCTTTCCTGGGTCTGAATAGAAAAAAATCTTGATATTTTCTGTTGCTCTTTCTTTACAGATCTCACCATCAGAAAAGCAGAACGTTAATAGTAGAAGTTTTAATAGCTTTGGAAGAACTGCCTATCAGAACTTAGGTAGCTGCAGGTGAAATTTGCCTAGGGCATTGTTAAAGTCTGGCTTGTAGTCCCTAAGGATTCCCTAAGGATTCTTATACCTGAATTCTCTTGCAGCTTGTGGAGAGTAGAACCATCCTAATTTGAGAATGGCCATTCAAATATGGCCTAGGTCTCTTGAAGTGCTCAAGCACTTCAGTGAATGAGAGTAAAAACTCTTGCTGTGAGATTTTGAGTTTGGAGTAAATCTTGTCCTGATTTGCCTAGTTTCAAGATGTCACCTGTGATTCCCAGTGTACTTCAACAAGATGTAAAGGCTGTTTTTTTTTTAAATGTAAAACCCATTCACTTTACCTAGACTTGATTTATTTTTTACACACAGACAAATGTGTCACACTGCGCATAAGGCCTTTGCTTGAAAGGTTAAACAAATTCTCTGGCATCAATATTAGTGAGATAAAAAGTTAATACTAGTAATTCATGTTAATTTATATATAGATTTTTTCAGCCAAGGAACTTTGCTCAGTAATGAACACGTTAAATTATTTCCAGGATGTATCTTAAACTCCCCATTATTTTTGCTTGCCCTACAGCTGAGTAAATACCTCTTTGGAGTATGTGACAATTGACTTTGCTTGGGTTTTGAAACATGTCTTAGAGCATGCCTTAGAGCCTGTTTGTGTTCATTCATACACATTTGTTCCTTCAAAAAGTAACTAGATCTGTGGAAGTCACTTTTGTGCATTTCAGTATCAAGGCCTATTTATAGTGACTTATGGGAGGAGAAATTGAGTTTCAAAGCTTTGTAACCTCCCACCAAGTACGAATGGGTTTGCATTTTAAGTGATTTGCATTATTTTTCCAAGTGCATTGTCATAGTGGGTTAACAATTTCTTTCACAATTCCACTAATTAATCACAGATTCTCACTGCTAGTATTCCATTGCTTATTATTTAATGACACCCTTTCCTAGTTTTTGGTTTTGCAAGCTAATGGAGTATTTAAAGCAAATTCTTGGAATGCCCTTGGTACTTTGGGTTCAGATGGGATTCCTTTAGGACAGAGATCCTCTGCTATTGCTGCAGTTCCAAACGTAACTTCTTTTAATGTTTTTGCAGGGCTCCCCCGGCTAGGCCAAGGACTAGGAGGATGGGAAGATTTCATGGGTTTGTTTGAAGGCAGGCAGACTGTACAGCAGCTTTTCCCAGACTCTCCCAGCTCCGGCTTTTCATGCATACCAGCAGAGCCGCTTTTTTCCTCCAGTGATTGAAACCATCTGGACTGCAGGGGGGTCACGTGTTTATGAGAAAATGACATAAAGTTTCAGACCCCCTCGTGCTTTGCTGCAGACCAGACAATTCTTGGTCTTATGGTGCCGAGGTGAGGACCGTCCAGTTTGAGCGCCAACTCCGCATCCTGCCTCCCTCCCGCCCCCACCATCTTCCCTACCCCTAAACGCCCCACACCCCTTGCGCACTCTCAGCGCGGGTTTCTTGTTCCCTCCAGTGTTTCCCAGCACACCCCTCCTCAGGCTCCAACAGCCCACCCTCTCTGTCTCGGGTGGAGGCACACCTCCTCCACGCCCCCCTCCACTCAAATCTGCGCTCCCTCCCTTCTCTTCCCCCAGCCCGGCAGCAGCCCCGGGCGCGGATGCCTGCCCGACGCCCGCCCTCTCTCTGGGAACAGCTCCTCCTTCGGGCTGTGAGGATCCAGGCAAGCCCCCCATCTGTGCGAGCACCCAGCCTGGCTGGCGAGTGCAGAGGTAAGTGCATCTGGGCCGCTGCCCAGGCTTTCTCTGCCCACCCGGAGGTGGCCTGGTGCCCGGGGGTCCTTGCTCCCGGCCCTGGGGCGAGCAGGAGGGGAGCGGGTTCCGGCTCTGCCGCGCCCTGACCCGCGTTGCAGCCCCAGCCTTTTCCCGCTATTAGCCACTCCTTGGACCCGATGGTGCGCTAGCCGGGTGAGTATTTGCATCCCGGCGCCCCGACCGTGGGGGCTTCTGAAGGCGCGGGAGAACTGGGCGGCCGGGCAGCTCCTGAGGGCTGGTGGGGACTACTCTCCGGGCGGTCGTGGCAGACTCGGCTTTCCGGCTTGGCTGGGGCCGCGCGGTTGGGGGTGGGGAACATCCGAGGGTCTGGGAAGTGAAAGCCGCGGTCTACCAGGAGGAGACCGCAGTCCCGCGGGCCCGCAGAATGGGCAGATGCCTTGTTGGTTCGACGCGCCCAAGCTGCTCTGCAGAGGCTGTTGAGCTCTTACCTGGAGCTGTTGTAGTTTATATGCAGGCTCCTTAAAGTCAGTCGGTCAGTCTCTCTCTCTCTCTCTCTCTCTCTATCACACACACACACACACACACACACACACACACACACACACACACACGACTCAAACAAAGGAAAATTAACTTTGCATTCTATCACTTCTACAAGTTAAGCAGTTTATTGGTGAATGATTACCTTTGTCTTTTTTGCCCTTATTCTGAAGTGCACTGAGTATTAAAGATACATTTAAGTGACACAGTACTCCGATGCCAAGCTTTATGCTGCCTTATCCAAGAATTTAATAGCTTTCAAGACTGAATGTTTTCAAATGTTTCTAAAGAGAGATTATGCATTTTCCTGAGAACTTTATATGAACATAGTTTATAATTACTTGACTATTAATAAAGCAACTTCTTTACTAAGGGAGAGAATTTCCTTTAATGCTGCCTTAGTCTAGCTTTTATTTTTATCCTCCTGCAGGTGTTTCTGCTGTTTGGATAGCAAGATCTTGGGAATGGTGAAGAGGTCAATATCCAGTCTCCAAGTTTATTTGAGCTGTCTCTTATATGCAGAGGCTTCAGCTGGTCATCTTAGGATAGGGCCACAGGTTAAAACCCAAGTGACTACATTCTTTCTTTTTCTCTTTCTTTTCTTTTTTTTTTTTAAACCAATAGCTTCAGAAGGTAAATCCCTTCATTGATAGGGTTTTTCAGAAACAGGGGTTTCTAAAGGATCAGAAATAGTCTAGGTTCCAGAAAACTAATAAAAGGAGGAGACCAGGTTGCTTATGGCTTGTCTTCCCTGCTGATTTAAGGACCGCACAAAGCAGAAGCTCAAGGAGAGCATGTTGAATGCATGAAGTAAAAGCTACATGAACTCTGCTGACTTGGCAGAAAGTTTCCCTGTAACTCCAAAGATAAAGGCTTCTTTTTCATTTACCTGGTAAATATTACCCTTGGAGAAACTCCCCCAAGACATGGGGGAGGTTTGTTCAAGTGTATATGGGGAGCTGTATTATCCCCTAACTGGGCTAGATGGGCATCCATTTTTGGTAGACAACTCCAAGGTAACTTTATTATCAAAGTATTTTTCATCGAATGCTTAGATTGTGATTGGCTTGATATTTAGTAAAAAACACATTGCCCTTGAGTTTGTAGACTCATTGGAGAAAAGAGGAATGACACATAAAAGTAAAAACTTAAGATTGATTGACTTAGAGTTTAAAAATTTATAGAAGCTCAGAGGAGAAAACGATTATGAGCCAGGATGGCTTTCTGGAAGAGAAGAGATTTCAGTTGAGCCTTGAAGCAAAGTATGGTGCAGAAACTAGTGGGGAGTTGCCAGGGACAGTTTTTTTTAAGAGAAGAGAGCAGATTGTTTGAATTGGAACTAGAGAGAAGAGTAGTATTTACTGGGCATCTTATGCCTATGTCTTGCTCACTCTTTCATACTCTAGTATTATGAAGTATTCTAGTATTCTAGTTTTAAAGATGAAGGCATTCCTGTTTTAAAGACAGAAGATCAGAAAGATAAGTAATGTGCTAAAGATCACACAAGTAGTAAGTGGTAGAGCTGGAATTCCAACTGTGGGTTGTCTGACTCTAAAGTGTGTGCTGCCCCAGCTGCCGTCCGCAGTAGGCAGAGGGAGCTTCAGTTGAATTGGACAGTGGTCAGAATTCTGGCTCTCAAGAGCTGAAACTTTATCCTGTAGACATTTTCTGGCTTTTAAAGATTTTTGAGGAAAATGCTGACCAACAAAATGGTGTTTTAGAATGTGATGTGCTCATCATAGGTAATGTGGAAGGTGTAGTTCCATAGGTAAGTGGAAGGTGTAGTTCCTAATCAGGAAACTGAAAAAAAAAAAAAAAAGCAAATATAGTTAGGCTATCTGGGCATTTAAATTCCTGCCCCATTTACTATTCCCTTCAATAGCTTGGTTCACTGGGTAAAACTTGTTGCATTCACCACAGGGTGGCTGAGGATCAGAAAAGAGCAATGTGACCAGGTGACCATGAGATGGAATAGGTATGTGGAGCTGCAGAACTGATTTGTCTTTTATGTTCTCCACTTTTTTTTTGCATTGCTTTGGGGAAAGTTTTAATTTTTCTCAAATTTTAGTTTGCTTAAGAACCTCTACTAAGTGGCAAAGTTGAACTTCCAAACCAGGTTCTCTGTCTTAAAGATCTTATTTCAGTTGCTGTATCACCTCCTCCCCCTGCCATTCCCTTATTTCTTAAAAAATGATCAATTTTAAAACTCTATTCTCATAATGAATGTAATAAGACCAAGTGAGATAAAAATATACATTTCTTTTTGTTTTTTTAATGGAGCAAGAGGATGCCTTTGGAGTGACTGTTTGGGAATTTCGAGGGGATATGCAAACCAGGATTTAGAGACAGACAAAGCTCTTCTACCTCTTCTTGTCTTGTGGGTTAATTGTGTTGTTCGTATATACAACTAGGGAGCTAACAGAGCCATTGGATACCCAAGTTTATAGCCAGATTCTGTGCAGATAATGGGCTCAGGAAGGGCAGCAGTGGGTGGAGCCACTTTAGTGGAATTGTCTGCCACTTTGAAAACAATCTAGATTTCTTGCTCTTCCCTGTGCACCTTCTAGGCCTTTCCTCTGAATTTGTTAGTGCTCTGAGGACTTGGTTCTTAGGCCAAGAATATCAGGTAGCAGGAGGTTGTACATAAAAGAGCACCTGCAGGCAGAAAAATTCAGTTTGTTAACTAGAGAAGTTTTATTTTAACTAATGCTAGAGTCAGCCATGGTATTTTGTAAAATGAAAAAAAGCCAAATCAAAATATAATTTTGGTTCTCCCTACCCATTTTTACCATTAAGAGCCCCTAACTGGACAGCTTATACTATAGGATTTTGATATGTGAAATTCCCACCCATATCTCTAAATGTGTCAGGACTGACTCAGTTTGAGTTTTGAACCTCTGAAGAATGTGACCTCTTAGCATAAAGGATTTAGAGTCCCGGGATAGGAGCTAAAGTGGCAACTTTGCCATTTATTTTTTTAGAACTTTTTGGAATTTGATGTTGGAGGGATGTGTTAGCTCAGTTTTTCCAGTTCTTCTGAGATCATGGTAATTCCCTAGGATCAGATGACATCCTCATTTTTGATTTTGCTGTTTTGAATCTTTTATTGCCTAAAAGCCATTTTGATTTGTCTGTAGTCTGGTTATAAATCATAAAGGAAAACCATCTAGGGTTTCCTTCAGAGAATGGTAAAGCTCTTTGTTAGTAGACGGGTGATCTTTTGAAATGAGTTCCTGTGAGAATGCTCTTGAGGGTAGTTTTGAGAGTTGGGGGTCTCAAAAAGAGACTTTGTAATGCTCTTATTTAAATGTCAGATGTTTGGTTACATTTTTGGCTCATCGCTTGCTTATGCAGTTGCTAATGTTTTTATATTTAGTAAGCATCTGTCATTTTTATAATTTATTAAAAGAGTGATTTAGGTTTTCTAAGACAGCTAAAAATGTAGAACAATAGTACTGGAATAATCCTTTTGATACACAGATATAACATCCTGGTATAGTAGCACCATTTGGTTTAACTCAGTCCACTTCCAAATATTTTTAAATCTTTCTTAAGAGATTTGCTCTCTGTCTCAAGAGATTTCACAACCTTTCTAGGAAGCATTTTCTGAGCATTCTAGATTAATGATCACAGATTACCTTCTTGGATTTAGTCTAAATTTTCTTTTGGTGTTTCTTGTTTTTATTGTTTTCTTCTTATCCTTTTTTTTTTCAACACACAGATGTTCACAGAACCAACAAATGAACAAATGTTTCCTGGACTCTGATAAAAGTTACCAAACGCATGGATTGTTTCTTTTGTACCCATTTCTTGCTTCCCTTTCTCTGGCTAAAAGCTGAGCTTTCTCTGTTTTTCTTTATAAATCTCCTTTTTAGACCTATTATTATACTTGTTGCTTTGTGTTTATGCAGGAAGTCAATATCAGTTATGATGACAATTAGACCTTTCAGAGGGAACGGAGCCCTTTAGAGATGAATTGTGTTCTCCCCCCTCCCACCAGTATGAGTATAAACTCTGGAGATGATCTTTGAAAAAAATTACCGAAAACGTTTTGCCCAAGAATCCATCCTTTGCAAGATTGCACAAAAGGTTAACGGGCTAGCCCAATCAAGACCTATCTAGAAGTGTGGGAATCGTTTGAGATGGACATTAGGATCCAAAGGCAAATATTCACTCCTTATTAATTGTATAAGAAAGAAAACTTTTTTATGGCCCTCTTCCGATAAAGGGCCACAGTGATTAGAGTATGCCGGATATCTCCTTTGAGTGGGAAAGTAATGTTGGTGACTTTCTTTCTTTAATGTGACATGAGGATCATGATGTTAATTTAGCTAAGGATAAATTTGAATATAGATATTTGTGGATTTTCCCCCACCCCCTCTTCCTATTTATGCTTTTCCTGGAGCCTAACTGGAATGGGTAGAAAATACTTCTGACCAAGGAGTCTGTGTCTTGGGATGTTTTTTCAGACACTGCTCTCCAAAGAAATGTTGTGCTTTGCTACCACTCACACATTCTTTTGTGCTCAACATTTCTTAAATATTCATTGTGGGGGCCTCCCTGGTGGCGTAGTGGTTGAGCGCTGTGCTGTGGAGCTGTTGGCAGCAGTGATGCAAGTTCGACGCCCGGCCAGGGGGGTTCCCACATGGTGCAGCAGACCTCTCCTGCCGCGCCAGCTGCTCCCCTCAGCAGTGTGTTTCCGTCGATCTGCCTGTTCTGCTCCCTACTCTGTCCTGGTGAACCCTCTCGCCACCCCACGCCTCTGGCCTGTACCCCAGCTTGTATGCATAAATAAATAAATATTTTTAAAAAAATATTCATTGTGGAAGGGGACCACGGAGATGGATCACGGGTGAATTGGTGGTGGGTTGCCCAAGGGGAATACAAAATGTAAAAGATATAAATAACAATAAACATATTTATATTAAAAAATATTCATTGTGGAGAAAGCACTGGACATTGCTTTCAAGCATCTGTTTGTTCTTACTAATTTCTTTAGTGAACATATTTGATATTAGGTATTTGATGAATCAATGAGCATATAAAGTTGAGAAATTAGATGAGAATTATTTTTGGATGTGAGTGTTGCATACTTTTTGATTCATTTACTGCTGCTGGGAAGTGACTGTTTATACATTGCTCTGACTTCTGCTCTCAACACTGAGATGGCCCCTGATAAGGAGGCTTGCCATGTGGGGATGTTATTTTTGCTATTAGTTGTTAGATTATATTTACTGTTGCCTGGAACAGTAAGCAGTTAGAGCATACTTTAATCACTGTGGCCCTTTATTGCAAAAGGACCATAAAAAAGAGTTTTCTTTCTTACACTGTTAATAAGGAGTGAATATTTGCTTGTGGATCCTAATGTCCAGAACCCCACTTAGCATGATATCCCCTTCATTAGAAAGTGCCCAGTGGTTCCTAGTAAAGACTGCCTGGAGAAGTTCTTACTGAAAGTCCAGTCTTGCCACTTGAGCCAGGTATGGATTCTGGGTTCTTAGATCTAGGTTCTTAGGTTTCTACACAAACCAGAATGTTCCTGACACTGGGACTCAAGGGGAATGGACGAACTCTCAAAAGGCGTGTTCTAGCATGGGAGGGGAATCAAAACTTCTTTTACTTCTCGGTAGATACTAGAATCTGTATGCAGAGACTTGGGAAGAAGAGACTCTTACAAATGAATTTTAGTGCTATAAGATTAGGAAGAACATGGAAAAAGGATTTAAGTTTGGAATGTTCATTTGAACCCTTAATGTTCAATCAATCAGAGATGTCAGTTGTGCGGACTTTGTTTTGCTAATTTTTTCCACATCTGTGTTTTGACTGTCACCGTCTCCAATTAGAATAGTATTTAGGACCCAGGTGTTTATAGTGAAAGTGATAGCAGAGTCAGGGAAGATGGACAGAGGTAGATTCCACTTTCTGTCTTATTTCTGATGGAACATTTAAAAACTCTCTCTCACAAGTAACTCAGTGGTCAGAATTAGTTAGAAATCGCTTGCCTGAAAGGTATTGGTAAAATAACACCCAGCAACCTTTGTTCCAGGTTAGCTATGAGCAAGAATGTCAATTTGTGAACAGTATCATGTACCCGAGCTCTGACCATATTCAAGCCACCTGTGTAGTTCCCATGTCCTGGGAACTGGTCTCTGGAGGCCCAGGGGTAGATCTCAGATACGAGTCCCATTCTTGGTTGAAGCCACAAGAGCCAATCCTGGAAGTTCATTATTTTTTGGTGGTTTATCATCAGGGCTGGGAATGTGTGGAGGTAGGTGGGTGAGGCAGGGAAGAAAAACAGAAGGAAACTGAGTAAAGAAATGAAAAAATTTGAACTCATCCTCCCCCTGCCCCCAGGTTGACTCGGACCTTTGTTCCATTGGAAACCCTTACTGCTGGAGGTCATTTTATAAATACTCATGGTAATTAAGTGAGGACATGTGATGCCTGTGCATTGGTGGAAGAACCTTCCTAAAGGACTATCTGGATATGTATTAGGGCTATAATATTTTATTTCCCTCCTAAGTTTTAATGCTATTGTTTTTTTAGGGATGCTCTGGATTCAGGATCTAGATTCTTTTAGGGCCACAGTACTGGAGTGGGGGTTGAGTGTGATATGTTGCCAGATATCAGAGACTTTTCCACCTAGACAAATCTCCAGGAAAGAAGAGACAGAAAAATTTATATTCAAGCATAAAGATTGGAAAATCAGAGGGGAAAATAACATGGCAGGTATTGTCTGCTAGGTCTGTGTGACTCCCACTGCCAATTGTCTCTGATGGCCGGCTGATGACATGGTACTGAGGATACCTTATAATCCACGTCATTCCTTGAAGGACAAGATGATGATTTTTTCCTTGAGAGAAAGATAGTGCATCACATTAACTTTTTACTTTTTACATTTACGTGACACAGCCCCACTAGTGAGTGAGTGTGAACACCCAATGATGTGTCTAACTTTGTGCTAAGCATGATACTGGCTATATAAGACAAGTATGTAAAAAAAGAAATAACCTGAACTTAGAACATACATAGTTGCTGGAAGACCCATAATAAGTATTAAGTTATCAAGCTTTAAATTGTTAGTTACACACAGGGTGCTGGGTACCCCAGCCAGAGTTTTGGGGGTGCAAGCTTTTGGCAAATCTTGGGTTGAATGGAGGCCTTTGGAGATGATGGAGCACCCCAGGGCTCAGCTTCAGCCCCTCTTCTCTGCGCTCTTCTTAGGTGACCTCATGACTTTGAGGTACTAGCATTCACGGAGTGCTTACTCTTGCCAGACTCTGTCTTAAAGGCTTCACCCACACTAGTTTAGTCTCCCAGATAACTCCCAGGTACTGTTAAAGATGTGGAATCTGAGGTCAAAGAAGTGAACTTTCTTGAGGTCACAAGCTCATAAACTAAAATGTCAGGATGTGGATCAAGACAGTTGGAAACTAGAGGCCAAGGCCTAACTGTTTCTCTATAGCCTTCTAACTGGTCCTGGTTCCTCTACTCCTGTCCCTTACCAGCCCCATCTCCAGATAGTAACCAGAGTGTTTTATTCTTCCCCTACTTTAGCCCTTGTATAAAACCCACCTATCGCAGGCAGAAATAGAACCCAAGTTTACTACCAAGTCCTATGTGCTCGCACCCATAGCCCTCCCACCTGCTCTTTGCCTTCCACATCTCTTCTGCCTTTTGGCATTTGGGAGGCTCTCTCTCCGAATATTGCTACTGTGTGCCCTCACTTCATTTTTTTTTTAAAGATTTATTTATTTATACATACAAGCTGGGGCACAGGCCAGAGGCTTGGGGCGGCGAGAGGGCTCACCAGAAACAGAACAGGCAGATCAGAAATACAGTGCTGAGGGGAGCAGCGGGCGAGGCAGGAGAGGTCTGTCGCACCATGTGGGATTCTCCCTGGCTGGGCGTCGAACTCTCATCGTGCACTGCAGACAGCTCCACAGCGCAGCAGCGCTCAACCGCTGCGCCACCAGGGAGGCCCCACTTCATTTAGTTGTTGGCTGAAATGCACCTTCTCAAGCAGGCTTTCCCTGACCATCCTGAGTAAAATTTTTCTTAGTCAATCTTTAATCCCTGCTTTGTTTTACTTCCTAAAGTTATATTGCATATTTGTGTGTTTTTCCTGTCTGCCTTCCCAAGTAAATAAACTCTATGAGGTTAGGGAGTTGGTCTGTCTGTTTACTGGTGTCTTTACTTTTTAGAACAGTACTTGGAAAGTTTTCTTTAAATATTTGTTAAATGAATAAATGGTGTCATTTGCATTTGATTTTCATGTTTAACATGATTTTCCTTGCATAAAAATAGTGGAAAGCGAAGAGATATGCCTGTGATATAAACAGGTTTGGGTCTCAGCTTTATTACCAAGGCTTTGTCATATCTGGCCAAGGAGATGCTCAGAAAATTTTGAATGAATGAACTGTGTAATCTGTTCTGGATTCCAGACATAGGAATTCAGAGAAGGGAGAGAAGAGTATGGACTGGAAGGCTTAGAGAAAATTAATCTCCATGGAGTCATAAGACTTAGGAGAGAATGGATTTGTTTGGGCATGCAACAATCATAGAGTAATTTTTTCTTAATTGGAGAAACTATTATGATGATCTAGGTCAATCTATCTGTTTATAGATAGAGAAACTGAGTTCAAAGAGGCAGAGAACTTGTCCAGAGGTATAGAACTAATGTAGGGCAGAATCATGGCTGGAATCCAGGTATTTTGATTCCTATGTCAGTACTGTTTTCTTCTCTGCAATGCTACCTTCAGAATAGAAGGGAACACTTTTGGAGTGGGAAGTGACTAGAAATAGCATGAACAAAATACCCAGAGGAAGAAAAAATGCTGGCTTGTGTGGAATAAAAATTGGATGGAATTCTCACTGTCCTGATTGAGTTAGCAGGTTTAAAAAAGGGAGATATAGTAGACTGTGTAAAGTGAGGGCCAGTTCCTAGAGGATTGTGAATGTCATCATCAAGACTTTAAATTTAGAATGAGGGCCTCCCTGGTGGCGCAGCTGTTGGCAGCAGCGAAGCAAGTTCGACGCCCAGCCAGGGAGATTCCCACATGGCACGGCAGACCTCTCCTGCCTTGCCCGCTGCTCCCCTCAGCAGTGTATTTCCGTCGATCTGCCTGTTCTGCTCCCCACTCTGTCTCTGGTGAACCCTCTCGCCACCCCATGCCTCTGACCTGTACCCCAGCTTGTATGCATAAATAAATAAATCTTTAAAAATAAATAAATAAATTTAGAATGACAGGGAGGCATGTGAAATGTTTCACATACTGTTATATCTTTTTCCAGTGAAGGCAACATATAATCAGTAATTTAGAAAATAGATTGGAATTGAGGAGTCTTGGAGGAGTTAGAGATCCTTGGAAAAATCCAAATATTAGCATAGATGGGGGCCTGGAAACACTTCAGTTTGTGATGGTTTTGTTTTTGGAAGTTTGTGGTAGTTTTTGAAGATGACACATAATTCCCTGGTCAATTGTGCATACCTAGATTTCCAAGAGAGTTTGGGAATAAGAAACTCAGAGACTTGGTATTTTGTCTTACTTCTGCATATGGCTGTTAATGACATTTTGCAATTCCTCTAAAATGCCTGAGTCAGGTTAGGGAAGTAGGGATAGAAGATAGAACTATATTGGTGTGGAGATAGTGATGGAGTGGAGTGGGTGGGAGAGGTGAATGGAGCAGATGGGTGCATCTTCCAAGATGGGCCTGTGCCTCTTCAGAAGAGCTGCCTGGTGGCTGGAGACTCAGGCCCAGGGACCCCAACCAGGCATTGTTCTTCCAGGCCTCAAGAGGCCAATGAAGGAAAACCTGCCTCCTGGGCCTGCGAATGCTCTGGCTGACTGGATTGTGCTAAATAAAGCCCATGTCCTTCACAAGAATTTTCAACCAGAGCTGATGAGACTAAGTTGATATAGCCTTCTTTAGGCCAGTGATTTTGTATAAGGTATGGTATTTTAAGGTTTTTCCATCCTCAATCTTTTTTCAATCTCTAAGGGAAAACTTTAAAAGTCATTATGAAAGTAAGAACATAGACCTTCAAATAATGTATCATACTGGATCAGAAAGTTTGAGTTGCAGAAAAAAACCTGGATCATTTAACATTCAACAAATACTTATTAAGCAGGACCTGCTGAATACCAGATTCAGTGTTGAGGACTGGAGTTTTAATCTTTTGATCATGTAGCATCAAATGTTATTAATAGAATGTTAACATTTGGTTCCATTTCACATTAAAGTCTTTCAGGCTCGAAGGTTATATCACTCTATCCATAAACTGTCACTTCAGACTGTTCACTTACACGTGCATTCACTTGTTGAATGTTTGCCTTGTAACAGGCAAGATGCTGAATGCTGAGGCACTTTTGAAGATGGATAAGAATTGGTGAGGGTCCTCAGCTGGTTGACTAGATAAATACCAGGTATATCTAGCTTTTTCCATTTTGCTGGGATTCCTCCACAAGAGGAGAATTCCTTGACAAGAGGAGAGCAGTAATATATTCCCTCGTACTTTTTCTACCCACACTGGGCTCACCCTCCTCCCTCTTATCATTGCCTCTTAATCCCATGTTTAAATTTGAGAGATATTAAGATGTGCACTTTTGCCAGAGTTGCATTAAGGGCAGGGCTTCTCTAAGTTCAAAATCTTTCCAGGAGAATGTCTCCTGCTTGTGTGATCTCAAAGAAGAGCCTTTTGCATGGGATCTTCCCTTCTTCCTCGGAAAGTTGCTTCACCTACAGTACGGGAATGAATGCAGTGTTGGAATTTCTCAGGCTTGTTGCTCCTGCCCTCTTCCTGGGCTCTCTTGTGGGGTGCTGGGAGGGCCACAGTGTTTAGTTTTCTTAGAAGGAATGACACAAAAGAGAGGGAGGCAATCATACTGAATTTCCCCCTCATTTGGAAAGGCAGCACTTCAGAACAAAGAGAGGCAAAGAAGATGACTACAAAAGAGGAGTGTTTCTTTGAACCCTTGGAGTGCCTGCTGGAGTGAGGGTCCTTTCCCCTTTGCTTAGCATCTGGGGACAGCTTGAACACTGAGTTTGCTTGCTTTCTTTGTATCTGTGAGCTCTTTTAATAGAAAATGGTAAAATATAAAGTTATTTTTGTCTTCAACTTTACCATTAAATTGGCTCTTTAAAAAATATATGCACTGGAGCACATTATAAAACACTAAAAAGCTTTGTTTTTCCCAACAGCCAGAGTCCAGTGATGTATCGGCTGTGTCTCAGGGATCACCTTAAGAGCATGAACTCTCAAGCCAAGTGGCTTCGGTTCAGATTCTTTTGTCATCACTTATAATATGTGACCCTGGACATGTCACTTAACCTCTCCGTGCCTCTGTTCCCTCATCTGTAAAACTGTGTGGTAATAGTGAGTGCCTGCTCCATGAGGTCTTTGCAGAGTTAAATGATTTTAATACATGTAAAGTACTCAGAAGAGGATCTGGCGCCTGGTCAGTGTAGATAATTGTTCCTATTGGGCAGTTGGAAGATCCACAGGCACCTAAAACTTTCCATACTTTTCTCTGTAAAGCTGCTTTTTCTTTTCCTGTATTAATCACCAACTTCAACGATACAGAAACATCTTTGATTTCTCCTTTCCTCTCAACAGTCACATTCATAAAGTCTGCTCAGGTTCTTTTCTCAAAAATCCGCCTTACTCTTTTGCTGCCTCCAACCCTGTTAAAGACTTGACTGTCTTTTTGTCCTGAAATGCTGCTTTGATGTGTCAGAATGCCTGCCCCCAGTGTCTTTCAGTCACGCTCCCAGGCTGCTCCCAGGAGTGAGCTTTCCAAACCACAGCTTAGTTATCATACTTTCTTGCTAAAAACTCTTTCTTTTTTATGAGGAGTTAGATACAGTAAGGCTCAGCAGATTCCAACATCTGTGTTTGCCAGATAGCTACCACTCAGATCACCATGTAGGACATCTTCAGCACCCACAGAAGGGTCCCTTATGTCCCCTTCTAGACCCTTCACCACTCTTCTCTTACCATTTGTTTTGCCTTTTTCTGGATCTTCATATATTGAATCTTCTCTGACAGGATGATTCCAAACTCATTTAATATGACTTTCAAAAAGCTTTGTCATGGGCCTCCCTGGTGGCGCAGCGGTTGAGCACTGCGCTGTGGAGCTGTCGTCAGTGCGCGATGCGAGTTCGATGCCCAGCCCGGGAGAATCCCACATGGTGGGGCAGACCTCTCCTGCCTCGCCCGCTGCTCCCCTCAGCAGTATATTTCTGATCTGCCTGTTCTGCGCCCCACTTTGTCTCTGGTGAACCTTCTTACCGCCCCATGTCTCTGGCCTGTACCCCAGCTTGTATGTATAAATAAATAAATCTTTAAAAAAAAAAAAAAAGCTTTGTCATCTTTGGGGTATAGCTCAGTGGTGGAGTAAAAGTCATCTGGCTTTTACTTCAAGTCCTTCCACATCGCTTGCTCTTCCTGCCATGACCAAATTACACGTAGTTTACCAGCACAGTAAGTTCTTTTTCCTTTTTTAAAAGAATCTGATATTCTCTTAGCCTTCTGACTTTGTTCCCTTGCAAATTCATCCTTTATAACTCAGTTTCAGGTAGATTCAAGCCCTTCTCTGCACTCTGGAAGTATGATTATTGTAGGTAATTACTTACGTACATGCCTGTCTCCTCTCTTCATCACTTTCAGCAGCCCATGGATGGGCACTTTTCCTTTGTAGTTAGTTGAATTTTATACAAGTAATTCACGTTCTTCCTAGAAAAATTAGAAAGCAGAGACAAAATAAATTCACCTATAATCCCACTATCTAGATGACCATATATATCTACACTGTAAAGCAAACATATATTCATAAAATACTAGCTATTTATCTACTTCTATCTATTACTTACATTTAGTTTTCTCCCTACTTTTGGTTTATTATAAAAACACTGTGATGGACATCCTTATGCCTATGTTTCAGTGCATTTCCCAGATAATTTTTGAAGGATACAGTCAGAGAACTAAAATGAAAAGATGAAAGAGATGAACATTTTCAGAGCTTTTGATGTGCTTAGCCAAATTGCCTTCCAGAAAATCTGTAACCTTTGTACACTTCCGCTGGGATGAGTGAGAGTGCCTGTTTTTAGCCATCCTTGCCAAACTAAAAGGAATGGAAAATACTGTTTGTAAATCTGATAAGGAATAAATGATATTACATTGCTGTTTTAATTTGCATTTCTTTGATTGCTATGGCGGTTGACTATTTTCTCATAGTTAATAGCATTTAACATTTCTTTTTTGACTTATGCTTATATATTTTTCTACTTCATTATTACTGATTTGACCAACTTTTAATATTAAGGACATTAACTCATATATTCCCCTCATTTTGCTATCTTTTAACTCTATTTAAAATTTTGATCATTCTGTTTTGGTGCAGGTGGCAGATAGATAAGCCTTTCTAATGCAGATAATAGTATTCAAATTGGGAAAAATTTCTACATTTTTGATTTCTGTATGTCATTTTTCCAAAAGGCGATCTGTCTGAGAATACAGTTATAAACAATGTGTCGCCTTTCTCCATTACTCTTTTCCCACTTTACAAAAAGTTTCAGTCATTACTAATTCCTAATCTTACCATTTGTGTGCCTAGTATGTGAAAACTTCTAGGTTAGCAAGCAAAGGAAAAATCAGAAATATTTTTAAGAAAGTGAATGACTCTGAGTAACAAATCTTTTTCTAAATCAGATACTTTCCAATTCTTGCTTTCAACAGAAGAGAAGGAGTAGTCAGCTTGTGGATAATTAAGAATAATTTTTGGTGCTAGATTACTGTGTAATTCTGGCATATAACTTGGAATGAGTACAAAGATTGACTGATATTGCTGTTAAAAAATTTCTTTCAGTTTTATTTAGTTATTGTACAAAGTTTCTTGGCACTTGAAGCTATGAAAATGAAAACTTAATGCAGTGGTAATAAAAATGTACCTTTTATGTTTATTGACACAAATTTATAATATAGTTGTATTTTGATCAGTTGCATATTAATATAAAGATAATTGATATTTATATAAAGAAAATCCAATCCAGAAGAAAACAAATTAACATTTGGAACTTATTGTAATAGAAATAAAACATTTGTGTGTATATATATTTGTGTATAATAGTCATATTGCAGAGAAGTATCATAGGTTGATCAACAAAGGATTTTCAAGCCTAAACGTTAGGATAAAATTCTGTAAAGTAAAAGGAATACCATAAAATTTCATGTTTTTTAAATGGATGATGGTGAATTTTAAAGCACTACCTTATTTAGATTCCATGGACTCATTAGATATATTTAAAAGAGTAATGTAGTAGTTTTAAGATGCCAATGTTTATAAAATGCCGACATTTACAATATATCAGAAAGTGTATCTCTACTATTTATGATGCAAAAATTTAAATGTTAACTAAAATGTGTGGGGAGGGGTGTACATGCTTTGTAAAACTCACTTAGGTTCATATTATAGATAGATATTTACAAAAGAGTGTGATATATGTGCTTGACAAAAGAGGAAAGGGAAGAATAATAAGGAAACAATGCAAAGGAAGCTCCAGGTTTAGGGAAAGCACTCAGAGGAGGTGCTGTGGGACCAGAATCTTGAGGGACTGCTAGGGGATGACTAAGCAAAACAGAGATGGAAAAAGCATTCCAGGAAGAAGGAACAGTATGTGCAAAGGCCTGGAGGTACAAAAGAATACAAAAATTTTGAAGGAGTTGGCAGGAGTGGCATGTGCAGGATGTTGATTTATAGCTAGCCGGACAGTGCATTTTGACCCCCGGGAAGGGAGAGGATTGGGGGATAGAAGCTTGTGGAAGGAGCTCGCCTAGTGACTGTTTTCTATATTAATAATTTTTTGGATATTTCTCTAGATGTAGAGATTCTCATTTATTTTCTGCTAAGGGAGAAAAATGAGACCCAGCAAGGGTCTTGTTCCTCTTACAGGGTTTGTGCCGTAGTACGATGGGCAGACTGGAATCAGTGCTAGAGTGCAAGGGTTCTTTCCACACATTGATGTTATGCTGGCTGAGGCCCTCAGCTTGTCATGAAAAGGGATGACTACAATTTTGGAACCAAATTTTAGATTCTTCAACCCAAAAATGATTTTTCCCCCTGATTTGTGAATTTGTTTATGTGACAAACTTTTATAAAACTCTGCATATTAAGTCAGACTTAACATATACTTTCACTAAGTCACCCTTATTATAAAGATTCAACCACATAAAATGTCTATGGTCCCAGGAAAAGTAGCTTGTAAGCTCTCTCTTTTGGCCCATCTGGTCCTGGGAGTTCTTTTGCTTTTGTGATGGATCCTTCGTTAAGGATCCTGGGGGAGGGGGGTGGGAACCAGAGGGACCAGGCCAAAGAATAATGATGATAATATGGATCCAAATATGAGTGCCATAATATGAGACTGTAGTTCTGAAAAAACTGATTATACTTTTTTGGTGTCTATTTGGAACACTTACTCAGCAAAGTGATAGAAACCCAATTCAGTGTTTGCATACAGTGGATTGAGCAAGCTCCAAAAAGAAACAATTAAAGGGGTCATTTCATGCTACACAGAAACACGAGACTGTGACATGAGCAGTTTTTCCACATTTTAATATTTTCCAGTATGACACTGAAAGCCTTGCCCTTAGAGAACTCTGAGCCACCTAATAATTCATTTTTCCAGGCTCTTGAGAGGGATACATGGGAGATCTATACCATTAAATAGATCTATAGCCCTTTCCTGGGAGAGCCTGGGTAGGAATCCAGTTTGGCCATGGGAATGTGATGACCAGCAAGGTAAGGTAAGGAAAACTCCATGACTTCGATTTCCTATAGGGAAAGTGTTGTTTTTGTGCCATTATTTCTAACTCTCTGTCCAAAGAGTCTCTGAAAAGCCAACTAATTTTGGGGCACAATAGCAGAGAATGTTATCAGGGAGTTTCTGTGTTGTACAGGAGATCTACTATAGACCATTCACTACATGATACTTTCATGACTCTCCTAATTGTCTTAAAGAGGAAGGAAATTACGACTTAGAGAAATCAAATAACTTGCCCAAGATCCAGGATTTGAATCTAGGTTCATTTGATTCCAAAGCCTTTTCCACTACATTGTGATACGTCTTTGGGCTGAAATCATGGAAAATGAGTGATCTTCAGGGTTGAGTTAGGGAACTCATGATATCCAGCTCACTGTTTGAAGAGCTCCCAGCACGCTTATTTGAGGGCAATGAGGGAGAGAAATAATGCTGATGAGGAGAGCAGAATTGAGGGAGAAGATGCTAGGGTTTTTTTTTTCCCAGACGGTTTCTGTTTCATGCAAAGTGATTTTGTGCTGTAGCATCTAGTCCTTGGTGATAGTTTGGGGGAAAGTGGCTCATAAGTTCATTTGCTACCAGTTATCCCTCTAAGGGAAACTGGGAGAAGACTAGCACACTAGGGGCATGTGGGATTTCACAAGACAGTTTTTGTTTATTTGTTTTTGGAGGCCAACATAGGATTCCAGATTTTTCCATTTCTCCTAGGGAAAGAGTCAAAACCCCCAAACCTATGATCATCTTCACATCATATAAGAAAGGACATTTGAAAAACAGAAAAATAAATTAAAAACAATTAAGTAAAATAGGGGAATAGCCTTTTCCAAGAAGCCATCTTATATTCATCTCTTACAAAATTAGGTTAGATTTAAAATATTTTGAATGAAGAAAAATAATACAACAAAATTTATTGATGTGCTTGTCGGTTTAGAAATTTTCATTTAATACTGCAACATTAGGAGACACTTGACTGCCTAGCTTTTTTCATACTTTATAATTTTTTAAAGTCACAGTTATTGTTGACAAAATCAACAGATGTGTTTTTGAAAATAGTATCAGCAATCAGTGCAATTCACTCAATATGGAATATTCTGGTGAATGGAGAGAAAAAGAGGGTGTAAGAACAGTCTCAGACTTTCAGTTAATCCTGTGGCTAGGCCAAGAAGAAAGCAGAAGTAGCAACTCTGGTGTCTGACTTTTGAAAGCTTCTGGAAGAAGGCTGCAGGGACCTGTGTGCTGCTGATTCCTAGGGGAGTGGGGTGAGGGCTCCCCAGGTCTCTCACTGTGAAATATGGAACAGGTAGAAATTTATTTGAGAGGGATGCTGTGGATGGTAAAAAGTCTTTATCATGTCTTGCACCAGTATGTAAGAGAACCACTCCTCTAAAGGAATTATCCTGTTTGGTTCTCTAAAATAATCTAAAGCAAAAACAGACAAAGGTCCATTGTTTTCTCCAGGGCAGCTGTTTATTGCATTAATACTAAGGAGGGGGATGAGAAGCCCACAGGACTCTGCCTAGGTGTTCAGATTTGGGAGTGGTCCTGCTGCTTTGCCTGGTTATTTCTTTCTGAGTCTCTTTTGTGGGAACTTTGGGCAAATTATATTTTCTTCCAGCAAAGTTTTGACTTCACCTTCCACTTGTCATTGGTGCCCTGGAGTTTTGGGGAATGCTGTGAGTGCGTGGAAACAGTATAAAAAGCCTAGAAGCAGCTTGGGAATTCCCCAGTTCTCCTAACCTGCCTCTCTTGTCCAAAGGAACACCTATCTTCTGTATTTCCAGGGCCATGCTGGGGGAAGTGTGTGTTTTGCCCTCTCTGGAGAAGGGCACATTAGCTTCCCTGGACTGTTTACATTAGTTTGGTCCTTTCTGCCTTTGGTTTCAAATGAGGCCTTGGGTGGGGGATTTCCCTGCTTCATGGAAGGCACTCCTTCTTTTTGTCTGTTTTCTCAGTTTTTCCACCTGGGAAAGAGCTCCCTTAAAAACAGCAACAACAAAAAAACTTCCTTGGCTTAACTCTTATCTCATAGACTTTGCTAGTAAGTGGATTAGTTGATAATCAGGAAGCAATTCATTGTCTCCTAAAATTCTCTAGTTCTGCGTTTGGTGACCATAAGACCTTTTCTCATTTGCTTGGCACTATCTTAGTTGTCAGTACTCTCCCCTAAGAAAGGGAATTGTCCTACAAGCCCAGAGACTGGTCTGCGTATTAACTAACACTTATTAGGCCAAAGTGTTAATGCAAAATTTTCAGTTCCTGGGTAAGTGTGTCTTGGCTGCTCAAATAGAATGTAACTCTTTCAGGTGAAGTGTTCCAGATTCTGTCTTTCCCCTTCTCCCAGTCAGTGTATGGCATGTGAGAGGAAAGGTGGCACCAGTGGGGAGGGTGACCACCAGCGGTTGAATTTTCTGGTAAGGTCACTTCATCCTTGCTCCCAAAGTCAGCCTGCCCACCTGGAAGGCTGTCTTCCCTGTGCCCTGAGACTATGGCTTCTATTAGCTACCAGAGGAAATCCTTTTGTCCTAGAATGCCCTAGAATGCCTCAGACCTCTGGTTTTTTGGGAACCTTTTCTTTTTGTTCATTTGAACACTTGTGATAGAGCCTCTGACAGAGTTGAAGGACACTCTCTACCCTTTGAAACCTTTTGTTTCTTAAAGGTCCCTGGAAAATTCAAGTGAATTTTACTTGGTGTTAAAAACTTTCTCTCTCTTCACAGTTTTGCATGCTTTGGAGAGTTTCTCTCTTGAATAATTCAGAGAGGATTTTTTTTTTTAAACGAGTGGACCTAGTTCTGTATAGTGATTTTTTTCCTGTCCTGCAGCCTTCCTCCAGCTGATTGATCTTGGTCCTTTTCCTCCTTTTGGAAGATCCTAATTTGGGTCCCTTATGTTCCCCTCTAGTTCTACCAATGATGCTAGTGGTTCTCTTCCTCTAGCCTCTAGCTTCTAGCCTGTGCATGGCCTATCTGCCCTCTCCTTCATTACCCAGGCATTCCCATTACACCCATAGAGTCCTGTCCACATTATTCGATAATGTAATTTTTTTCTGGCTTCTGTTTGATCAGCTCTGAGATGACAGTCTATTTACATTCACAATTTAGATCTAGAATCTTATTTTTAAATGTCAGCAACTAAATATGTGTGTGTGTGTGTGTGTGTGTGTGTGTGTGTGTGTGTGTTTTCCTTGGCCCCAAGCTCGTCCCCAGTTTAACTCCGCATTTCCCCCTCCTCGTTGCCTGTCTGCTGGCCCCTGCAATGGTCTTCTCTCTAGTTTCCCTGTGCGCTGTGCCTACCTCACTCCCACAGACTTCCCCTCCAGCGTAGATCACAGAGGAAATATTTAGTTAGTCTCTGCCAAACATTCTGACTGTGTTGTTTTGCTTAAGAAGACTTGCAGATAAACTGTTTTGATTCTTGGTCTTGGTGCTCTTAGGCAGATGTTTCTTCCCTAATGGAGGTATTGTGGTCAGTTGGAAAGACTGCTGGCCCAGAATCTGGGGAGTTGGATTCTATCCCTGCTGTACTACTAATTTGTGGTGTGATCTTACGCAAGGCACATTTCTATGTCTCAATTTCCTTTTGTCAAAAGGACCTCATGTTAAAGAAGACAAGACTCGATGCCTATGAGATGGGAACCGAGAGAGTAAGCCTGGGGGCTCGAGGGGAGAGTAGGTAGGCTAGAGGCAGTGGACTATTTCCATGAGCATCCTTGGTAGAGCCAGAGGGAAACTCAAATCCAAATATAGATAACATTAATATAGAGAGTCGCTCTGAAAAAATTTAAAATGGATGACAAGACAGTACAGATTCTCTGACAAGGATGACTTCGGGAGATAACTGTCTTATCCACCCCTGGACTAGCTCTGAGCCCACACCTGGTTGCTGTCACTCTTGGGATGTGGGAGGCTTGGCCTTCTGTGGGTTCAGTTCCAGAATTCTTCCTCCCACCGTCTACTTCCTTCATAAACCCAGGAATATTTGAAACTCAGCCCAGATCTTCACCTGGCTTTGATTTCCCCATCATGTGGAGATTGGTCCTTGGAAGTTGTAGTTTCCAGAAACCTTAAATGTTTGCTAACATGTCCAGCTTCTGCATTTGTTTATCACTCCTCCTGTTCATGGCCATGTTCCAGTTCTTATACCCTGAAGGTGGGATGATTTGGTTCCAGCAAGAAATGGGAGAATATTTGGGGGAATCCTATAACCAGGCACCAGGAAATAAAAGTAGACAGTGCCCCCTCAGTGTTCTGAGAGGGAGGTCTTTGGAGCAGAATCAAAATGGTTTAACATTTGCCTATGGAGACCATAGGCTTCCTCCCAAAATACTCAGACTCAGGTAGGCAGAACCACTTTTCTTCCTTATCCCTGTCCCCCTCTGAAATGGTTTTGGGATTTAATCAGATCTTACCTAGTTTACACTTGTTCTTTCCAGTTAAAGATTTGCTTTGGTTTCCTTTCTTGCAGAACGAGTGGGATGAAGACAGTTTCCAAAGTTTGTCGCTGCCCTGTTTTCCTTTGTCAGGCATAGTCAGCAGAAACTTTCCTGAGGGATACCTTTTTCTGTGGGGTTAGTGATAAGGACCTATTCACTATTGCTACATCAGTTCTTGGAGGCTCTTGGGCTGCTGAAATGAGAAAGTCATGGAAAGGGGTAGAATAATTTTGGGGAGAATAATTGCATAATTGAACTACACTTTCCATTGATCCTCCATTGCTATTCTACAGTTTTTACATCTCTGAGTTCCTCTGTGGTGACATGCACCTCAGTGCTCATTCCACACTTTTTCATACTCCATAATCCAGGGTTCTGTTTTGACCCTACATCGCCAGCGAGGGTGCCTTCTACTTTGCTGGGGATGTTAGAGCCAGGTCCAAAGAACTCTGGGATGGTTCCTTTTCTTTAGCTAGCAAGGTACCCTTGTTCATTCTGCTCCAGAATAGGCTGTAAGCATTTCCTGCAGGCTCTGTAACCCTGTTCATTTTGAAGGCCAGCATCATCTGGATGAAATAATGGTTTGACATGGGTCTTGTTAAAAGTTGAGCCCACGTCTGCCTATTTGGTACTTTCCCTCATCCCATTTGGTCTTAAGTCAAGTTGTCCTAAACAGATGACCCATCTGATAGCTGTCACTAACACCTGGTGTATCCTCCCTGCCCTTCCAGTTCCAGGCATTCTGGAACCCTCTGGCTTCTCTCTTATCAGAAATAGCTCATATACTTCTTCCTCAGGTAGAAGCTTTTCAAATGCTACTCACATCTTCTTTAACCCTCTTCTTTCATTCTCTTTCTCACTGCTTATTTTGCTAGAGGGACTGGTGTGTGCCATGCCTGACTTTGCCTGCACTCTTTTCCCCACTGTGTGTCACTATAGGAAATACTTTAGTTTAAAGCCTGAAGAAATCCCCCACTCTGAAAATCATGATGTAATTATGACACGACCACATTCTTTAAACATGGTTAGTAGGGATAATTGAATTATCCCCTCCTATTTTAGAGTAGGAAATAATACATTCTTGTGATGCTGTGTCAGGTCTTAAATAGAAAGCTTCAAATTTGAAGCTGTGTTTATTTCTAGTGGATCAGCCGGCTTCCAATCTCCGAAGATGTCCTTGTGCTCTGTGTGTAAACTGTGGCATCACCTCATGGATTGAACCATCCAGGAAAACAGAACGTTGTCTTGAATAAAATTTCAGACTCCACAAGGAGGTTGCAAGTGACTGAGACTTTCCTGTTAGAGTGGGAAAGGTTGTCCGTATATTTTTGCCTAAGGATAGTGTGCGTCACAGAGTTCCAAAGAATTACGCCATTGCTGATGCTCTCTTCCTTTGCCCTTCTTTCTGTGCCCAGAGATGATTTGAGTTTATCTTTGATCTTGTCTTTGAGAAAAAAAGCAGTATGCTTTGTGATCAAGATTTGGGAATAAGATCTGTGGTCATCAGCAGGGTGAAGCTAATGATTCTTACATGTCGCAAACCTTTCACCTTTGCTTCCTTGGTAACTGAACTAAGCAGCTACAGATGCTTATTATGCAATTTTGAGGTGAGGATGGGAAAAATCCCAGGGGCTGGGAGGCAGACATATGGCTACCAGAGAGATGACATCAGCTAGTTTACTGGTGCTCTGGAGGAAGGGGAGATTCCAGGTGCTCAGTCTCCTTCCTGCTTGTGGGGGTGTCCAAAGCCACCCCCAGTCCTACTAGCAGCCAAGGCCTTTGCTTGGGGAAAGGCTTCTTCTCATTCTGTGCCTCCTGCTGTCCCCACAGGGACCTAAAATTGGAAAGGGTCTTGCAACCTTGAGTGTGGGAACAAAGCTTTGAAGAATGAACAGACTGAACAGACATGTGTCTGTGTATGCCTTTTGTGCTAATGCTAACAAGTGATGAGGTTTCTAAACTGGTGGTTTGCTATGAGATGAGAAGGGGAAGTGTCTGGTTTTGGGGGGATTAGGAATTGTCATTATTAGCAGGGAAAGCGGTTTATGATTTAACTCATGTTTTATTGGAATTATTTTATTGTTTTCTTTTGATACTCTTAATGTGGACACTTAGTAGATAATAGGCATGCATTTCAAATAATTTCCTGTCTACATTCTGATCCTCCCCCTATGCTTATCTTAAGTCAGAGCCTCCCAAGGACATAATCCATGTGACAAATTGGAGAAAGCACTTGTGCAGGGGAGATTCTTCTTTGCTTAGCATTGTCCTGTGACAGGTTTCTGGGAACTGTGGTGGGGCTTCTTGGGAAGCCTACAACTCATCGTTGGAATGGAGAAAGCTTTATGAACATACAAAGCATGACAAAGAAAAGAGCTGGGAGGCATGGAGCTGAGAAGCCCATCTGCTTACCAGCTTGTTTTCCTGTCAGATGTAGGACCCCCACGCTGATTCCATCCTCCCCCTTCATTTGTGGAATAAAATGAAGCTTCTAGATGGAAAGCAGGTGAGCCACCAGCAAAAGCTTCTATTAAGTGGTCCAGACATCCACATCCCATGCCTGCCTTGGATTTCTGTGGAGCCATTGATTCCTTCGGGCTTTTCTAAGACTCTTGCTCACCTTCAAGTACTGCTCACCTGAAGCCATCTGGGACCAGCTCAGCCTTGTTTTATCTGGGTGTCTTCCAATCACTGAACTTTTCTTCAGACAAGAGGCTTTTCAGATAGGAGGACCTTCAAGTTGCCAAAGTCCTTCTGGGAATCTAGTACCTCTCTTTCTGGGCCCAGGAAACTGTGGTGAGCTCTTGGTTTCCTTCTTAGCCTGGCACTTCTGGGAAGCTGTCTGCATTCCATTCTGCCCAACTCTGCCTCTGGGGCTCTGTGGGGTGCGGTTGCTTCATGCCTCTGTGACGTGGAATAAGGCAGTCCCACTGAGAATAGCCACTGCAAATAACCAGGAGTTTGAAGGTGAAATTGCCTTTTCTTGCAACCCTGAAACTGTTACAGGGCAGGGAGAGGGACACCCCCGAAACCCCAGACCTGCCCTGTGCTAAATGGGTTCAGCCATCTGCCGCATCAATACAAAACATACAGGACCTTTTGTGGAAACCAGACTTTAATACAATTAGAAAAGACAGAGAAGAAAAAGAATATATTTTCTAAGTCAAGCACCCCGTGTTATCCAACTCCTCGTGGGTACAAGTCCACCCAAATGGGATTGGCCCCAAGCAAGTCTCGAAAGCCTGCCACAAGTCTAGAACAGCTTATGGCAGGGACCCACACATAAGGGTCAGAAACAGCCAGACAATTCTGGGAGGAACCAAAATACCTTTCGGCAGGGACCCATCCAAAAGGGTCAGATATAGTCAGACAATTCTGAGAGGAACAGAACAAAATCAAAACCAAAACCAACACAGCCATCGTTAACCTCCCCATGGGTCTCTCACCCACGTCTGTTTCAACCAGTCTAGGCCAGTGCAGCTTTTTTACAAGTCTCTCTGCTCCTTGGGCTTCTGCTGGCTTTTCATCCTTCTTCCGTCTTCTCCTGTCTTCTGTCTGTGTGTCTCCTCTGTGTGTGTCCTCTCTTCTGTGTGTCTCAAGCTTCTCATATACTGCTCAGCTCCACCCTACGTTGGGTGGGACAGGGAACCTGGGACACACCCTTTCTCCTGGGGACCACCCTGTTACAAAACCAGGAACTGGCTTTTCATGGAGGTGTGGTGTGGTAATGATTTTTCTTAAAACTTTCTCCAAATTATGTCCCTATCTCCATGCTCTCTGGAAGGGAGGGGTGAGGAGGAAGATTAGTATTCAGTTTCTTGGAATCTTTCTTTGGCCCTGGAGATTGATTTAGCAGATGTCTTCTATGAGGAAGAAGGTTGGAGGTAGGTGAGAGAACCTGTCTTCTGCTCATCACGTAACTGGGTGTCTTCCCAGTTTGGAGATGTTGACATTCTGAATGGTTCGCGTAGGCATCTTCAGGCCCTTGAAGGTGGGCCTCACCTTTACCTGGTTTAAAATCTTTCAGAGGGCAGCATCATCGGCTTTTGTGAAGTAGAAAGGCCCAAGAGAGCATTATAAAGCATGAACGTGCTGGGTAGAGAGGCCTGGAGGGGAGGGTGGTCTCCTGCTCTAGATCTGCCCCATGTGCTATGTATATGGGGAGGGGGGCAGGGAAAAGAGGGAAAGGGAGTAGGCTGGTAATGGAAGATGGGTGTGAACACTTGTAAAGAACAGGAAAGGGTAGTAAATATGGAGCAAGAATGGAGGCTGACTGTGGACAGTGTGGAAGCTGGAAATTTTTGCAGAGGTGAGTTCTGGTGGGGCTAGAGGCTGGAATTAGTGGGGTGGTGGGTGGGGCATGTGTAGGTTGTGTTTATGGTACTGAGTATCTTGGGTATGATGGTCATGAATTCCTTCCTCTGGGAGTAGGGTTGCCCTGGCAGCCCTCCCCACACTACATCCTTAATATACTTATGTGAGTCTAGCCTGTCCTAGAATGTTCTGGGGCAGAGGTGCCTGGTCTGAGTTTGGGCTGGCTGGCCAGAGTCTCTGCCTCTCAGTTTGCTGGCCCCCGGAAGGTGAGAGCTCCTTGAAAGCTACCAGTGCTCACTGGCATAGCCTGTAGAGGTGTCTGTGTCCTGGCAGGTTGCACGGCCTTCTCATGCAGGCCCTGTCTCTTTAGGGGTTGAGAACAGATGGGGCTTAATTTGAAGCAGACCTGCCTCAAGGGCCCAAATATGAAATGTATATTAAAACAGTATTGCTAGTCTTGGCTTGTCTTTCCTCTGCGTCTCTCTCTCTCCCCTTTATCTTCCCATCACTGAGAGGCGTTGCTCAGCCGCTGCTATATCACACAGGCTGATCAGGACACTAAGAATGGAGCTAAATCTAACTGCCTGCCTGCTGCTCTGATGTGCTCAGGATCGTGCTTGGAGACACCCCAACAGAGGGGGTGATAGCAGGGAGGAAAGGTGGCAAGGTATTTTAGGGATTGGGAAGGTATTGATTCTGCTCTTCCCTCCCCGCCCCCTTTTACTCCTAATAGGGAGTCAAGGGCAGGAGAGAAAACCATGGTCTTGTGTCTCAGTCATCAATCCAGATAGTCAACAAGCACTTGCTAAATTTTTCTGTTTAGCTATCATTGTGATTGCAATAATTTATAAAGCTTTTTTCCTGACCCATGGGAACATACTAGCTATTGGGAGAGAGAAAATATATTCAATAATAAGAGAGTATCGAAAATCTGAACTGTGCTTGACTACTAGTTGTGAATATATTTATAGTTCAGAAAAAGAAAGTTGTGTTTTAAATGGTAGGAAAAAGAAGGCAGGGTATTTTTTGGTCTCTGAACGTTAGCTCCACTTTCTATAAGCAAAGGAGAGGCGGAAAGGGTTCTGGATGTAGAGAACAAGTTTGCAGAGAGAACGTGGAACTCCAGGGTCACTGCAATGATCTGCCTTGGGTGGGGGTGGGCTGGGGGGGAAGGGGTCTGGCAGAGCAGAGTGGGAAATTTGAACTTTGGGAATTCTGTGTTGGTGCAGAGAAGATGGGAAATGATGCAATTAATGAGGAATTTTTGGAATCATCCTTAGAGAAGAAAGGGGGGTAATTTTGGAGAGGACAGAGACTCGCAGTAAGGAGACCTGGTAATAAACTCTGGATATCAACAAACAGGAATGGAGAAGAAAGAGTGATTCCTAAGAGAATATTCAAAAGGAGACTAGACAAGACCTAGCCATGGGATTTTAAGGATTATGTTGAAGGGGGATATTAAGGATGATATTGAGGGAGATATTGACACTAACATCTCCACCCTGCGAGACTTGACCATTACCGTTATCTAATATTTATAAAGTGCTTTGCATTTTTCTAGTCAGTAAATATCCCAGAGTTTCTGGGCTTTTAGAGTTCATTTAGCTTGGCTCTGTTTTCCATATGGGAAGAATGGAGCCAAGAAAGGGAGATACTATTCCCAACTCACAGGACTCACACAGTGATAGAGTATGGTTTCCAATTTAGGCTTTCTATTCCCAAGAGGAGTTTTAAGACAAGAATAGCATGGAAGGAGTGTGGAGTGGGAGGAAGTTCTCTCTTGGATGACATTAGGTGATTACTAGTGTGAGCAAAATGAAGCTTGAACATTCAGACCAGATTAGTGGTTCCATTACTAAGAGTATTTTTTGAAAACCAAAAGATAGAAAAGATGGACTCTTAGATCCCTCTGGTTCTGAGATTCTTAAGAGTGCACAAAATAATGTATATGGAAAGTACTGAATTGGGGTTTTTGAGAGACTGGCTGGTTTCCAGTGTGGTGTCTTTCTAGGGGAATGCTACGCATTGACCTCAAAACCCAACTACTGAGGAGATCATAACTCTGCTACTAGTAGGTTATGGTCAATGATAATCAGTAGCTAAGAACTCAGTATTTGCAGTTACATTTATGGTTCTGTGTTATCCACTTCCTCTTGTAACTACCCCCTTCTTAAAACACCTATGCATACACACTTTCCTTTAGTACCTATTGCTCTCTCTTTCTCCTTCCTTTCATCTTTTATTCTTTCTTCTTCACTGTTGTTATTTCATTCCCCTTCCTCCATCTTTGTCTTCTCCACTCTTGTCTGTCTTTGCTAAATAATTTCCTGAATTGAAGCAGCTTCCTCTCTTGGTTAATCTCAGACATGATGACAGCAGAGCACACTGGGATATTCTGCTTTGTCTGTATTCCCTGACATGGTAATGGGCACACAGTGGTCTGAGCCAGAATCTGGGATTCATTCTAGACTCTTCCTCATCTCCACAGTCGATCATCCTTCATGTTCTTGTCAAGATGTTACAGGGCAGCTCCAATATAAAATGGGGTGCCTGTCTGTGGGTTCTCACCCATGCGCTTAAAAGGAACTTATAAGACTCAACTGCAGACACACACAATAAAATTAATAAAAAGGGTTTATTTACAAAAAGGGAAGGAAAAAAAAGATAAATAAATTGGTGAATGCGTCCTACCAGTTCTGCTGAGCTGGAATCTCAATGGCGCACTCCAAAAACTGGCGATCCACAATCACGAGCAATCCCCCCAAAGCTCACAGGTCTGGTTTTTAAATACCAAAAACCATTGCTTAACTCCACCTTCAGTCCTCAGCATCCATCCTTCGGTGATGATGGCATTATGGGATTCGTAGTCCTAGGTGTCTTGGGTCTCTCTGGCTTGAGGTGGGGGTGGGGTCCTGGGACACTCCCCTTTCCTGAGGACCATCCTCTTAAAAATATAGCTCATGGTCTTCCTTACTTGTGTCCATCATCACCGCTCCATATAGCAGAAGAGAAAGCAAAGAGGTCATGGTTGAAGAAAGAAACATAGAGATGAGGATCCCCTTCACTGTTCTCAAAAGTATTTTGTGAACTTCCAAATCCCAATTTAGAGTCTCCATCTTTGCTTCTTATAACTCTTACACTGATTGACTATGAGATATTTCTGCTGACTATGGAGGAATCCTAAGTCTGCAAAGGAACAATAATTTAATAGTGAGGCTAACTGTATTGGAAATACACAGACAGAGCTCAGACCTTACCTTCTTGCTGAATTTCCCTAAATCGCTTGCCCGCCTAAGCTCCTGTGGGCCTTTTCCTTATAAGAGGTGTGTCCATTTGTTACTGATTGCAGATGTCACCTGCATTGATGATGAGTAACTACACGCTGTCATCACCGTCAGGACTCCCAAATGGTTGACTTCCTTTGTTTGCTCAGGTTTGAGGAGAGCCAGTGTCTGCCAGTGGTCCCACAGCTTGTGAGAAGGAAGTCTTCTGCTGGCATCTGCTGTGCTGGCAGGCACAGTAGTCAGTGACCCTTTGCTCTTTTCACCCTGCCCTCCTCCTGATCATTAGCCAACCAATTGTATGGGTATAGGCAATCATGTTACCTGAGGATAAGGAAACTTGATATACAAGGCCTTTGACTTGGAATTCCTTGACATAGAATTAAGAAGGGCCTCCAGAATTCTTTCTTTTGGAAAGCTAAGTGTACTCAATTATGTTCCTTGACATCCCTGGAGGGATGTCTCAGGAATCCCCCCAAATCTGCTATTCTCAGATTCCTTTTGTTTCTGTCCTTCAAGAACATGGCTTACCCTCCCCCTCTACAGTCATTCCTCTTTTTCTTCTCATTATTTCACTCATCTTCCCTTCCTTGCATCCTGTTGTCTAATTTTTTCCTTTTATTGCACTGGTTCCTATTTGTTGATCTCTAAGTGAATGAATATTTATAAACCCCTCTTATTATGCAAAAGGAAAACTAGCTCTATTCTACATGAAAGTGGGGTATTGTTAAGGAAGGCACTAATCATTACATAAATTGGAAACTTCAAGATTCCTATCCTTGGGGAAGAGAGAGAAAGAGAAAGGTTGATGGCATCTCCTGCTATAAGATATTGCAGTTTATTTTGTATGACACTTTTCTGTAGACCAAGACCACCTTCCATGTTCCCTGTATAAGAACTGGGTTTTGAAGCGCCCCTGTGCCTTTCTCTTCCTGATTCGTAAATCCTCAAAAGAAGCACTGTCGTTTCCCATTATGGGAGATAAACTGGTGTGCATACATCCCAGCAATGCCTGATGGAGCTGAAATGCTGCATTCCTGCTGTCTAATGTTTCAGCTATAGCAGTCCAACCCGAGTCCTTGCTCACAAACAGCTATCAGATGGCAGCTTAGTACAGAAGGTTAAAGATCTCTAAGAATTCACTCTGATAAAAATATCACTTTGTGATTCTGATTTTCTGAACCATGGCTTTGGGAGATGATGGGTAAGAATTGTTCGGATTCCTGAGTTGCTCTGTGTCCTTGCTAAAGCTTGGGTGGTCAGAGCACCAGATGGAATGGCAGAGGGACAAGGGCAGATCAGGCTGAGCTCAGCTGTCTCTTCTTGTGAGCTTTCTTCATCTCACCTTGATGCAGATCCCTAGAGATAATGCCACGGGAATAAAACTGCTCCATGGGGATAATTTTGTTTTCTTCCTGTTGGGTCCTAAGCAGACTTAACAGCTTCATGAATAGTTCTCAGTCTAAGAGGCTTCACAGAGTTGGTTTTTGTTTTTTTTTTCCTTCAGCATACTTGCCTAAAATCTTTTTTTTTTTAAAGGTTTATTTATTTATGCATACAAGCTGGGGTATAGGCTAGAGGTGTGGGGCAGTGAGAGGATTCACCAGAGACAGAGTGGGGAGCAGAACAGGCAGATCTACTGAAGTACACTGCTGAGGGGAGCAGGGCGGGAGGCAGAAGTCCACTGCACCATGTGGGAATCTCCCTGGCCTGGCATCGAACTTGCGCCGCAGCTGCTGACAGCTCCACAGCGCTGTGCTCAACCTGTTGCGTCATCAGGGAAGCCCTACTTACCTAAAATCTTAGTAAGATTCCATTTACCACAGGTCTGCAAATAAAAATGTGTGTTTTAACCAGAATGGAATAGAGCAAGACACGGACTTTATTTGATCTGGGCTCTCTGTATTTTAGTCAGTAAATCTCAAAAATCACATTGATTCATCAGTTGACTCATATTGAGCTATTCCAAGTAAGTCTCTTTCACTTATACTGATGTCGTTTTAGAGTCGATGGATTTGTGAGCAGAGCGGGATCCCTGGGTTCACTCTGGGAAAGGTTTTACCAGAGCTCCCTTGGGCGACATGTGACAAGTTTCTCCATGAGACAGAGACTCATTCATACTTAAAGAACAGGTTTATTAGGATAAGGAAGTAAGGGACACTTGTATAGACAAGTGAGCAGAAAGAGCTGCCCTGCTGAGGGGGCAGGTTTGCTAATAGAAGCCTGCAGGGTGCTTGTCACAGGCAGGCAGGCCGCTGCCCTGCAGAGGGACAGAGTTGGTAAGGAAAGCACCTGAATAGGCACAGGTGGGCAGAGAAATGGCTGCCCCAAATTCTTGCCCGGATGGCACTGATACAGCATTCTTTCAGTTGGGAGGGGCTCATCTTTGAAGATGGCTGTATGTTTACTGGCTAACTAGAATTAGAAAAGAGACAGGAGATTCTGCAATGGGCTCAATCTCCGTATCTTTGCCCCTAGACTGTGCCGTCTAGCTCCTACTTATGCTTTGTAACTTAGGAGCTGGCACTTAGGGATTGTGCTAATGGTTATGCTGATTTCTTCTACCCCCACTTTCTTGTGTGGGTCTAGTTCTAATCTTATTTTGCGTTATATCTCCTCCATCAATACCATCTTCATCCCGTTCTCATTCAGTCTTTTCTATACTTAGGTTGAATTTTACACACACATGCACCCACCTGCCTTTCATACATGCATGGGGTTATATGACAATATCAAATGTATTTTTTACTATGGGTCACAATTAAAAAACACTTGAAAAGTGTCCAGCTAGTAATGATTGACATAGGTTGTTTCTAATTTTTCATTATTGTAAATAATTATGAGAACATGCTTTGGAATTTTTTCTGAGGATAACTTCCCAGAAGTGAGGATACTAATCAAAGTGTATGAGTATTTTAATTGATCCAGTTATTTTCCAAAAGCTGTGTCTCCTTTACTATTTAATAAATGCCACCTGTCATTTGTTCAGCATACATTATTTTCATTTTAAAACAGACATCCTTTCTATGCATTTTATGTGATATATATGTAATTAAAGTATTTGTTTGCAACTAAACTTGTTACCACAGCTTATGAAATACAGCTAATGAAATTTATAAAGGATGACATTGCAGTTTATGGTTAGATTTAAATCAAAGACACTCATTAATAAGGATTTTTCAAATGTGAAAATTCCAGAAATTCCTGTAAGCCTTCTGATCAGAACAACTGTCTCTGAATATTACCTTCCTTTGGAGTATACATTTAAACTCAGAATTTTTCAAAATAAGCTGTAATTAAAAAAAAAAACCAAACTATTCTATGTTCAAACTAAAACAATGAGATTTCAGTGAACGTTCCTTTCCAGAAATAGTAATAAAGAACAAAAGGCATTTTATAAAATATCCTAAACATGTCTCTCTCTCTCTCTCTCCCATATATACATACATATATATACATATATATATACATATATATATATATATATATATATATATATATATATATATATATATATATATATATATATATATATATATATGTATATGATACACACACTTCCACCTCCTCAAAACAGAGCCTGCTTTCTGTTCCTCAGCTTTGGAAAGAAGTGAAGAATAGTCTGTAAACAGCTTTGGACAGGGGGTTGCCAAACCAAGGCTCAAGCAGTTGAGCATGGACATGGGGGACCCTGACCAAAGCATCTAAAGTCTATGAATAGCTGATATAGAAGTGAAGTCCTTCCAAAGAGCAAGGCCTCTGGGGCCTGGCCCAGCCTGGAGCGCCTCTGTATTTTGCTCACAAGCAAACCCTGATGTTTCTGCTCCTGGGGAGATGTTTTCTTTTTAGGGCCTCAGTGTCCCAGAAGCTCTTTGTGTGAATGAGGTAAGCACAGAAGGGTCCTTTAAGGCTTGGAGTTGAAGTGTTTTTTTCTAATAGGGCAAGGCATAGTCCATGCGTCACAGGGCCCATCTCCAGTTTTAAGTCTTCACTGCAGATTTGTAGCTCCAGTACCATAGGCCTTTGCTATGTTCATAATACATCTAATATCCACCCTAACTTATGATTCCTATTCTGTGCCTGGAAACAGTCCCGGTATTTAACAGTAATACCTTCACATACAGCTATATGTCACATATAGCTTGTATGGTGACAAAACATTAATAATTTGTATATCAAGCAGATATCGTGAACTATAATTGTCGTGCATTAAATTCATAGACTCCATAGATCAAAAAATTTGCAAAGTACAAATAATAACTTAAAATGTACATAACACCTGTATGTACACACTCTCACACATACTTCTGACAGAACTATGCTTGGGAAAACTCCGCTGTTGAGTGCCGTTGAGGGCATATTTTGCTAAACTGCTGCTCTTGGTATTTTTGTTTGGGAACTCTATCCCAGTAGGGCACAGCTGTTTATTGGATAAAGAGAAAAGAGATTATACTTGTGGCAACCAGAAAGTTTCAAAGTCAAGTTGTATAAAATGAACCTGAAGAAATGTTTAAGAGTTTTCAGGATGCAAAGTTGGAGCCAACTGCAAAGAGTGTTCAGCATCCATCTCTTGAAGCCAAACCTGGTTCCCAAAATATGCAAGGAGTTAGGACCCATAGTTAGTTGGCCTTGTCCCATGTCTTTGCATAACCTGGTCATGTTTGAATTTCACAGAAGATGCATATTGTTCTACTAGTTTAGTATTGAGGGTTTGCCTGTGCTCTTCCTGAATTTTATCTTCCCAATTGTTTAGCACATACCATAGTATAAGCCTCACTCTGATTAAGAACAAGTTCTAAATGTCTCCATGTCTGATAATGACTGTATTCTTATTTTACGTTCTGAAAAATTTGCTCCGGAGTTGGAAGGCGCTGCTTGCTACCTGGCATGGTAGGTAGGCTGCTGCAGGGGCTGTGGTGTCTATATCTGCAGCAGCGATGGCCTTTAAACCCTGTGTGGGGTGGGTCAGAGGGACCAACAGCGCTACTGGGAAAAGCTGGGGCTGGTAGCAGGCCCCTGGAACTCCACAGGCCTCTTCACCATTGCCCCTCATGCCCTGCCACTAAGAACCAGGGAACAACAGTAAGGAGTGACTTTCTTTCTCTCTCTGTGACAGACAGACCACAGAAGAGTGTACTCAATCGAGGCTCAATCTAGTAGCTGTTCTACCACAGGGCTGTGATATCTAGAATATTACAGGCTGAATCCCACACTTTCCTAGTTCAGAGCCTTAGACTTAGGGAGGGCTGGGGAGGTGAGGGGTGAGTGGGAGACAGAATTAGGACAGGAGTAAGGGTGTAGGAGAATTTCCTACCATAAAATGCCAAACCTGAGCATAGAATGGGCATTTCTGTTTTCCCAGGAAGACTGTACAAGCAAAGTATATACTGCAACAGCCAGCCCACTGGAGGTTCTGCCAGACGTAACTCCCAGGCAGAGGATTGGGATTGCCATCTGCAGGGAGATATTTGTTTTGTTAGCTCAAGGCCATACAGAGCCCATACAGAGACTGCCTGCTTGCAGCGGGCAGTTTGTCTTCCCAGGGGATGTAGATATTGCCAATCCTTCTGCTCTGTAAGGGCGGGTTGTCTCAGACTGATGACTAGGAGCCAGTCCCTGGCTGAGCCTCGGCTTTCTTCCAGGCATTTCCCGGGCCATTTTCCCTAGTTTTCCCATCCCGTGCTTGGTGCCTTTCTTCTCTCTCCAGCCTTCCTTAGGCAGGAAGCTTGACTCCCCCATCTTTTCCTTCAGGAAAGGCTGTCTTTTGTTGGTGACAGTCTTCTTTCTGATCCCAGGCAGATGACTCCAGAGCCCAGGCCAGGGCCTCTGCTGAAAGGATTAGATATAGGCTGTAGCCCCTGGAAACAGATCTTTCTGCTGCTTTGGGCTCATTCAGAGAGCAGGGGGACTAGGTCACTAGGACAGAACAGTAGGACTTGGGTGACTGCAATAGGACAGTGCCATAGAACACTCAAGCTAGAAGGGCCCTTGGAGAACAGCTACTCCAGCACACCTCTCATTCTGTGCAGGCGAGTGGGGAGGGGCACAGGGACTTGCCCAAGATCTTAGCATCCTGGAAGCCAGGACTTAGGTTCTGTTCTGTTGACTCTTTCTCTACTCCTGGACTTTTAAGTTTTTCCTTCTTAATCACGTTGTGTTCAGAGGCAGAGAGGAAAACTGTAAAGCCCGACACGGCCCTGTGTAAGCCTGCCTGCTGACATGACAGTGAGAGCCCAATGTGGGAGAATTGGGTAGGACACCTGCCTGGTTCCTCATTACTTGGGAAGAGCTGAATGCCTTCAGCGAGCTGCTGCTGGTGCCGGTCTGGTGGGCATTGAGCCTGGGCTCCCCAGAGGCATCCAAATTATATCGCTCATATCTCTTAATTGTACTACTGTTTAGGATCTACCAGTAATAGTAAAACAAAAGCTGACGTTTCTTGAATTCCTTTGGTCCCAAAGCAAGGAATGAGTTTAAAAAGATTTACTCTGCTCATGTGTTTTCAAATTTGGAATTTCAGTGGTTTTCAAAGAGACAAGAAAATACTGTAAATTCTTCTGGTGGATCTGCTTATTGTGTATATAAATATTCTCTTGGTACAATATGTCTGTCCACTGCAATTCTTTCATCTTATAGAGGGGAAGCTGTTTGTTTTTTTTAGAGTCTTTTTCAATGATTGACTAGTCTCTATATACTTCTTGCCCACTTGGAATGAAATACTAAAGTAGGCAGGCCTCAGGAGGCTCGAGACCACGGGGGACACAGGGTTGCATAGCCCTGAGAACGGGATATAGACTTGTAATACAGGCCTCTTCAAACCTTTGTGGGCTTGCGGAGTAGACAACAGGTTTTGTCAGGAGTATAAGAAATATTTCACAGAGGAGGTGAGAACTGAGCTAGGCATCGAAGGCAATACATTTTGCTAGTGGGGGGAAGGAGACACACTCAGATAAAGAAACCACTGTGAACCTAGGGAAGAAGAGACTCAGGTAAGCTAACAGTATGAGCAGGAAGGGCAAAGAGGAAAAATGCCCCAGATTTGAGTGCACCAAGTTGGGTTCTGTGGTTGTGTCTATACGGGGGTGGCTTGGGAGGGAGGTCGTATATAGGAGATGAAGCCAGAAAGATTTCAGATGTGGGTGGTAATGTATGTCATGAGAGGGAGTTGGGCTTAGTAATAATACTGCTGTTGGAATTATTTAAGTCTCCATTATTTCCCCCTTGGACAGTATTCGATTTTGTTCTCGTAATAGAAAACCATTTTCTCCCCCAAACAATACCCATTTCCAAATTATAAAACATAAGCTAACTTTTTAAAGTAAAAAAGTACTTTTTGCAAGCACAGTGACCTGCACATCCGAGGTGAGAGATCTCATTTTTACGCCTGACCAGGGCTGGCCAGAGTGAGCTTCCTCCATTGAGTTGAGTCAGTCCTGCACTCTGCTCATTTGGCAGGGGTGCTGGTGGTGGAGGGCCTGTGAGTGGGCACTCAGGCAGCAGGAGAGGCTGTAAAATCCTGGAGCACGTCCCCAGAAGAATGACCTTACGAGGAAAGTTCTGGGAAACAAACCGCAGGAAGACTTGACAGGAATTTTGGGTTGAACCCACAGGCAAGGCACATGAGGAAAAGAGATGTAATTATAGTTTGTAAGTCTATGAAAAGATACAATGAGTGACATGAAATAGCTGTTTTAAATTTCTTCTTCCTGTAGGACAGGAAGAAATGGGTTTTTATGCATTCATTTAGCAGATATTTATTGAGTGCCAGCTGTGAACTGGGCCTGTAATAAATGCCGGGAATATGGTGATCAGCAAAACGGTCAAGAGCCCTGCGCCTCATCACCTCCTGGGGGACAACTGACGGTCAGCAAATAATCATAGAAACGCTTTGCTACAAGTTATGGTGGATATGAAGAATATATCCTTGTTTAGATTGGAGGGTCTTGGAAGACTTCTCCAAGGAGGTGAGGGGCAAGGTTAAGAGTCAGCCAGTCAAAGACTAGTGTGTCTCAGGGAAAGGGGAGCAGCCTGGAAAAGTCTGGCACTTGGGGAACTAAAAAGCGGCCTGTGTAGCTAGTGTACAGTGTGGGGAGGGCAGGAGACTTGCTGAGTGGAGGCTGGAGAAGGACACGCTGGGCCTTGTAGGGTCTGGTGAGTATTTAAATTTTATCCTAAGTGCCTTGGAAAGCCGCTGCAATGTGTTAAGCAGGAAGTGACATGATCTGGTAGTAAAAGGTGATTCAGACAATTCCATGGAGAATGGGTTTGTGAGGGCAGGAGTGGAACTGGAGCAATTAGGAGGTTTTTGCATTAATTAACGTGAGAGCCTGGGGGCAATGGAGGTACAGAAAGGACAAATAAAAGATATATTTGGAATTAGGATTTTTTAAAATGGTAAATGGATTGGATGCAGAGAGGTAGAAAGAACTAGGATGTCTTCCAGGTTTCTGGCACGAGTTTGCCTGAGGGCCTCAATGATAATAGACCACATAGGATGATAAAAACCCTTTTCCTTCAGGTAGGATTGATCTGAATCCAGCTTTGTACATGCAGCAGAGGGGTTCAGCAGCCCCCTTGCTCTGCCCAGTTCAAGGAACTCATACACAATAGCAGCACTCAAGGATGGATTCCAGTTCTGTTAATGGGACTCTTACCCTGTTCCTTCCCCCCAGGACAAGACCCTAAGGAACACTGTAAGTGCGGCACGCCACTAGGGGGAGCATGGCCTGCGTAGTTTCTGGTCTGGAGGGCTTTTTGAATTTTGGATTACTTTTGAGAGTGATTTGTCTTGGTTTCAATACTCAGCCCTCAGGAGATCTTCATACTCTTTGGAAGAATGAGTGACAAATAATTGATGCTCAGTACATATTAGTACATAATATTCACAGTGTGAATGTTATAATAGAAATGGATTTGTAGTCTACCTCTTCTTTCTCAGTATGGGACTGGACAAAAAGAATGTACATTTTGAGGGTCAGGTACTATTTCTAGATCTGTTAAGTTTTGGGTCTGTGATTTGGGGCAAGTCATTTTACTTCTTCCTTAGATTACAAGAAAATCTCTTAAAGTAGTATGATAACTTCATTCCAAACTTTTAGGCCTGTTGTGTTGAATAGGTGAACCAAGATCTAGGAGAGTATTTTGGAAAAATTTAAGGAAATTTATAACTATAGGGTAGGATTTGTTTCCCTATTCTGTGTACCGGCACAGTCACATCTCATAGATGCTGTCATAGAGTCTTCAGACTAAAAGAATTGGTAGTCGCCCTACCTTACTATGACTCAGAAGGGTTCTCCACCTTTCCCTGGAAGCCAGTTGTGTACTTAACAGATTATCAAAAAAGGTGTCAGTTTTCAACATCAGATGGCAGTGTACTCTAGTGGAAAGTGTGTGGGATCGGGGCCCAGTGGACTGACTGGTCTCTATTCCTAGTCTTAGACTGCCCAACCAGCTGTGTAACTGTTGACTAAACACTTGATCTCTCTGAGCCTCAGTTTTCCCGTTATTGAAATGGTGTTAATGATACCTGTTCAGTGTATTCCCACAGATTATGAGATCAAACAAAATAAGACATAGAAAAGAATGTTACAAAGGGAAAACTGACATGGGATATTAAACTTAGGGGCCTTGCTGGGTCCAAGCACTGTGTTAGCTCTTGGACAGGAGTGATATTATTACTGACTGTGACAGTAGCTCACACAAAGCCTGGGCTTTCTCTACAGGCCTGACAGGGCAGAGACATGAGGCTGTATTTATATTGAGCTTGGGCTGTGACTCTGGACATGCCCTGGACTCTTCCTGGTCCTGACCTAGTGTCTTTCCTCTTTGTTACAGGAAGATGAGAGATTGCTTAGGCACCAGCACTAGTGCCATGAGTCCCTGCACTGGTTAAAGCCATCTCCACGACCTGGGCCTGCAGGAAGGTAAGCAGAGAGCCAGTTCAGGCGAGCTGGGAGTGAATGCATTTCCGCCTCAATTGCTGCCCGGAAAATCCCAAATGTACAAACAAGTCAAGGCAATGCATCTGGGTCCTCCTCCCTGCGCTTCAGGACCCAGAGGAAGGGCTTGCTTCCCCTCCAAGTGCTCCAGCTAGTTCCCTCCCCCCTGGCGGGGATTCTTCCAAGTTATAAAAAATGAGACACTGGAGTGGAGGAAAACAAGTCCACTCACTGTCTTCTCCCTTTTCTCCTACAAGCTGTTCAAGCAAGTTCCCAGGAGCAGTCCAAAGTGCTTGTTTGACTGGAAGGGAGGTAGGAGGAGTGGAATGCATGCAAAAGTTGAGCTGATCAAAAGACAGTGCTGTTTCATGGAAGCCTC
>PVIJ01004557.1:8397-115910 GCA_004024925.1 Scalopus aquaticus | reverse complement strand
AAAAAAAAAAAAAAATGGAAAAAAAAAATAATAAAGTGTACTAGCTAGTACACATATTTAAAAAAAAAAAAGAAAGAAATGAAAAACATTAAGCAAATAAACATTGAACTTTATATAAATTTGGAAAAAAAAAAGATTAGGTCATACTAACCCAATATGACTGAAGTTCTTATAAAAAGAACACCATGTAAAGACACAGACATGCACACAGGAAGAAGGCCATGTGAAGATTGACGTTATGCTGGAACAGGCTATAACTATCAGAAGTATGGGAGAAGCCTAGAACAGATTCTTCTTTATTTTCTTCAGAAATTACATAGCCCTGACTATACCTTGATTTGTGGTTTCCAGAACTATGAGACAATAAATGTCTTTTGTTCTAATCCTTCTAGTATGTGATACGTTGTTACAGAAGCACTAGTCCTATATCTTAACTTTATCAAATAAAACCGATGACTTGGGAGTCTGTCTAGTCCATACCTCTTTCCGAGTCCCATAAACATATATACCATGTTTACTTAAACATTTCCTAACTTTACAAGTCATCTGAAAAAAAAAACAAAAAAACACATTCAAAATGACATCAGAGAATGAAGAAATGTTCTTCAATCCTGATTTGTATTACCTCCTAAATGCTACTCACTCTTGATTTCTGTATCTAATCAAGCATCAGGATTAGTCAGTTCTACCTTTAAATACCCTTGTAATGATAGTTAATATTCTGGTAATTGACTGATATTTGTTGACACATTGTTCTGGATGTTTCTGTGAACGTGTCTTTGGATGAAATAAACATTCAAGTTAGTAGAGTCTCAATAAAACAGATTGCCCTTCATAATGTGGATGGGTCTCATCTAATCAGTTGAAGGACAAAATAGGTAAAAATAATGACTTCCTTTGATCAAGAGGGAATTCTGTGAGCAGATGATCTTAGATAAACTGTAACACTAATTTTTCCCTAAGTCTCCAGTTTGCTATCAGAAGTTGGACTTGTACATAATTTGCAGAATTTGGACTTGCTGGCCTCCATAATCATATAAAATTATACATTCCTATTCTTTAAGATAAATGGAATTTTAATATACCTTTTTCTGGCAATTTCTTTAACCTCATTACTACTGCATTAGTTCTGACCACCATCATCATTTGTCAGGTCTTTGATAAATTCATAATCTCTAATATCTCACACCTTTCTCCAAGCCTTTCTCTATGCTCTGTCAAAATGATCTAAGAAACCTAACTGAACACACCACATTCCAGTTCAATAATTCTGATAGACTTCCCACGGCTTTCAGGTAAGATCTTTAGTATTGGCAAGAGCATGCAGAACCTGTCATCTACCTCTTCCAATTTCTTTTCTTACAACTCATCCATGCACATAAGAAGCTATCTTTCTGTGCTATTCACCTGATTTCATTATCTTTTAAACAAAAACTTCCAACAAATACCCATTCCCACGCAGTGCTCTAGTGTTTTACCTAATTGAGAGATCTTCAGTCAGGTCTAGTACTCTTGGTCCTAATGATGAAGGTTACTTGCTAAATTATGTTGATATTACTCTATTTTACTTGGCTGTTTACTTTTCTTTTAAAATTATATTTATTTTCTGTGTAGAAAACTAAACTATAGTCAATATAGAAATGTTTATATATTTTCAAGGTCTACGCAATAAACTTAATGGTATAAATATTATTTCAAAAGGTTAGCCATTAAAAGATATCACTACAGAATTATTGATAGTGATTACCAAATAATATTAATTCTGACCACAGACTACCTAGGTTCATATCTTGTTTCCACCTCTTACTATCTACCTGACTTTGGGCAAATTGCTTTCCTTCTCTGTTCCTCAGTTTCCTTATCTTGCAACGAGGTAGTATACTTTCCCAGTGGGGTTTGAGGATTAAAAATGCTATTATATGTAAACGTTTCTAAGAAGTTCTATATGTAAATTGATTGTATATGTTGGTCATCATTGATATTATTTTACAATGGGATGTCTAAATACTGGAATTTTATAGCTAGACTACAGGGTTCTAATTTGGAGTCAATACTTTCTATTTATGCAAACTTGGGCAAGTTCCTTAATTTCTATGAGCTTCAGTTTCTGCATGATTAAATTGAGATAATAATAGTACCTACCTCATAGAGATGTTGTGAGTATTAAATTACTTAAAACAAAAGTCTTAGAATAGTGTTTGGCATATAGTCAACATCATACAGTGCTTGCAATTCTTACTATTTAGTAATAGGTGGTCCATATTAATCATACTACATTGTATTTTTTTTTAGAATGTGTTTCATTTTGTTTTGTAATTCTCTACACTCAGCAGCAAAGGCTGTGCTGTTTCATTCTTAAAATTTCAGAGTGTATCTACCTGGTGCCAACCACTTTATTTATCCTCTCTTCTTCTTTTTATTTTTTTTAACTACACACATTTTTATTTTGTTTTTTGGGTTTGCCTTACTTTATTCTTTTCTTTTTTTTTAATTGTATGTGTATTTTACATCATTCTTCCTTTTTGTACAATGCATGCTTTCTCCTCTCAGGTGTATCCCCCTGTAGGTTTCCCACCACCAATTCACCTGTGCACCACCTTGTGCTCTTTCCTCCCTTTTTCAGATCCCTCTCCCCCCACCCCACCCTCTCTGTTTTAAAAAGAAAACTAAACTGAAAAGGACCTAATACTCAGTCATTCTTGTAACCAAGGAAACAACTAACTTTATACTATGTGGACATATTGAGACTTTGTTTTGAGGTTCGCGGCTACACAAAATACCCCTCTCTAATTTAATGTCAAGAGTCAACAAAATGAAATTTGAGCTCATCTATCTACCCATGTCAGTTTTTCTCTTTTCAGTTCATCCTCTTACTCCCTCATTATGTCCTAATTCAGAACATAACACAATTTGGTAAAACAAATGAAGAGAAAATGACTGTTCAACAATATATTATTTTGCAATGGTTGTCAAAAATCCTGCCTGTTAAAGCTAGGATGACAAGAAATACATATCACGTTATTGAAGAAAATGGACACAAGTAACTAATAATGTGCATTTTCTACCAAAACCATAATTATTTATATTATAGTCCAAAATTAACTCAGTGCAAATATTTTGCACTTCATATATCTTTTCATAAAGTAGAAATACTTCATACCTTTGTGTATATCAATGAGTTGTTTCTTTTTCTTTTGGCGTTCCAACTTTTCTTGTTCAGCTTTCTCTTTAGCAATCTTTGCCCTCCTGGACTTCTCTTCTACTTCTTTTCTCTTGAGGTTTTCCTTCACTGCTTCCTGTATGTATAAAGTATAAAATTATCCTTCTATTAACTTCCTTATAAGAGAAATTGCACAATTATGAAAATAGGAACATCTGTGATTTAACAATAAACATACTTCTCATTGTTGAAATATGAAATAGATTTGAAACACAAGAAAAGATTTTACATGGAAATGTCTTAACAAGATTTTAGCCACTTAATTTCCTTTTTCTCTGATCTGCACAATGGAGATTTAAAATAAAACATAGCACATAGGATTTTTGTAAGGAAAAAATGAGATATACATATATAGGGTTTAGAACATGTAGTCTCTGAAGATGATGGTAGTGGATGTGGTGATGCTAATAATTACACCTAAAACTGTAGGTTATGAAATAATCAGCCATATTATCACAGGAAAGTATACCTCCAAGTTAATTGCTTTTTAGGTGTTTAAGATCTTTAGAAATGCTGCAACGTATTTAAAATCATTACCTTTTATTTTGAATAGATTATTTGAAAAACTCAGGAGAATCAGTATATTCCTGTAATGATATGGTAAAGGAAGTAAACTCATCAGGTGGAATAATGTTAGTTTCTTTTGAGTTCTGAGAAGTCACTAATAAAAAGACATATCAACTGCAAGTTCTTTCCATCAAGTTTTTTTCCTACTATGATTAATTAGATATACTTTATAGCATGTGCCAACTGTTTCACAAGAACTATTTTGTTCCAAAAACCCTAAAGAAAAGGACTCAATAACAAGAATACATCTATATTATCAAGCTAGAAAAAAAGATCCAATTTTATGCTGTCATCAGAGACACACTTAAGATTCTACATCCAGCTTTTCTTCTCAGCCATCAATCTTACTAAAATAGCAACTTGAAATTCACCACCATATTTGGAAGCAACAACTTCCCACAGTTTTCTCCACTAATTCTCATTATATAAAATCTAATCTTTATAATCATCCCTTATTCCATGTCACTCTTAGTAAGTCAGCTTTGTTCATCAAATTCTATTATATATGACATGTTGTCACATGTATTGGTATTGTAGTGATCCTGACTGTTCTAGATGTTGTATATATTGACATTGTAATGACCCAGATTGACTGAAAGGTGGGATAAATTAAGACATAGCACTTAAGTTATCAATTAACAAGTAAAAAAGTACTTATGAAGATACTGATAAAGAGACATGCCAAAGGCGAGGATAAATAAAAAGCAGGCTGTGCCTAGAGGCCCCACTTAAATTAAATTAACAAGTGGTCCTGATATATGCCTCTGAAAAGTGATATAAATACAGACACCAAAATTAAGCCAATTTGAGATGCTGATGGACTCCGTGTCAATGGTCCATGGACCACATGTACAGGTTTTGGCAAGAGTCACAGGGGGACTCAATCTGAGAAGCAGCCCTTTCATCTCTGTATTCTGACCACTGCCAGGAATTCTCTGGACCAGGCCCTACTACTCTGCAGTGCCAGTTTCCTAGTCTTGCCAAGAGGTTTGGAACCTTCACACTTCTGCTGCCAATTTTATTGTATGCTGACATTCTTGTAATGTGAGTCTCCCCCATTGAACTCATATTGTGTTTATATGCAAAACAAACAAAACAAGAACACATCTAAAAGGCTTTGCCTCAGGTGTCTATATTGAAACATTTTCTTTCATGTTAAAAGACACAATAGTGTCTCCAAATTCAGAAACCTCTTTCAAAAATATCTCCTGAAGAATAAATACTGTCAAAATGGCCATTTTACCTAAAACAATATACAGATTCGATGTAAATCTATAGTAAGATCCCAACAGCAATTTTACAGAAATAGAAACAAAAAACGAACCTAAAATTTGTATGGATCTATAAAAGACCTTGAATAGCAGAAACAATCCTGAGAAAAAAGAACAAAAACAGAAGTAACATGTTCCCTGATTTCAAAATACAGTTTTAATCAAAACAGTAAGGGGTTAAACTAAAAATTGGCACACAGATCAATGTAATAAAACAAAGAGCCAAAAAATAAAACCACACATAGAAAAGCAACTAATTTAGGACAAGGAGGCAAGAACATACAAGAGAAAAACCTCTTCAATAAATGATGCTGGAAAAACTGGGCAGCCACATGCAAAGGACTGAAACTAGATCACTATCTTATACCATATACTAAAATTAATTCAAAATGGATTAGAGACTTAAATATAAAACCTAAAATCATAAAATACATAGAGGAAAACTTAAGTAATAAGTTCTTTGACATCAGTGTTAGAAATGTCTTTGTGGCTTCATCTCCAAAAGCAAGATAAATCAAAAAAGAGAATTTAAACAAATGGAACTACATCTGCATAACAAAAGAAATCATTGCCAAAATAGAAACACAGCCTACCAAATGGGAGAAGATATTTGCTAATCACATATCAGATAAGGGGTTAATATCCAAAATACATAAACAACTTGTATAACTCAGTAACAATGACAAAAATACAATCTGATTAAAAGAAAATGGGCAGAGATCTAAATTAGCCTTCTGCCAAAGAGGACATACAGATGGCCAACCTACACACATAAATAAGACGGTTTATATCACTTATCATTATGAAATACAAATCAAAACCACCATGAGATTTCACCTCATACAGGTTTGAATGGCTATTATCAAAAAGTCAAGAAATAATTGTTGGAGAGGATGTGGAGACAAAAGGAACTTCTGCACTGCTGGTGAGAATGTAAATTGGTTGACTCACGATGGAAAATAGTATGGAGGTTTCTCAAACAATGAAAAAGAGAACTACTATATGAACCAGTTATTCTACTTCTGGATATTCACCTGAAGAATATGAAAACACTAATTATATAAGATAAATGTAGCTCTGTGCTCACTGCAGCACTGTTTACAATAGCCAAGTTATGGAAACAACCCAAGTGATCAACAACAGATGAGTGGATAAAGATGTGGTGAGTATACAAAATGGAATACTACTCTCTGTCATTGAAAATTACAATTCAGGGGGAAAAAAACAAGGCCAAAAGGCAACATACATTCAGATTCTGACAGTAACCAGCTGTATGATCTTTGGTAAGTAACATGAGAGGAGACAAGTAGTAGAGAAGGGAGTTTAATGCTCTGTATATTTTATTACTGGGCAAATCTCTGATATTCTATATAATTACTAACATCTTAGTGGACTCTTCTTTAATCATGTTATCAATCAAAAGGGCAATTTAGATGCTGAGTGCTATCATTTGTTTAGATGAGAAAATAAAAGAAAAAAAAAATCTGGTAACTTGTATTTGCTATTACTTCCTTGTCTGATAAGAACTACTTTGTAGTGGAATTTTTTTTATGTCCAGCTGTTTTAGTACATAATTTCTAATATTTATTAAAAATCTGCAAACTAAGTATTATTTGTTCTCATTTTATAGATGATGAACTTTAGGTTCACTTAGGTTAAGTTAGATGCCAAGACTACAGAGCTATTTAAGCATCAGAATCATATATGTTCACATAAACTACCATGATGCCTTTCAAGTAAAGTTGTCAGATAAAATATAAGACACTCAGCTAGGAAATAAATTAAAATAAAGAATTTGAATGGGAGATAACCTTGAAATAAGTATATCCTAGACAAAACTTGAGAATATTTGGGATGTACTTATAATAAAAAAATATCATCATGTAATATTGGAAGATATTTATACTAAATAAAATTCATGGTTTATGTGAAATTTAAATTTAACTGGCATCTAGTGTTTTTATTTGATAAATCTGTCAATTCTTTTCCCAAGATTCTGTTGAATTTTTATACACTAAGATCATCCAATGATGACAGTACAATGATTACTTAAAAACCCAAATATAAGCTGTATTTTGAGAACAGAAATGTTTATATAGATTACCGATAGGCATTATGTGGTTCATGGACTAGAATTAAGCCATGCTGAAGAATTCTCCATGTATTTCTTACCTTTCTATTTCTTGACAATATAGTAAAACTAAGAAAATTACATGAAAATTGAAACTGAAATTATTTGGAGTAGAGGAAAATAAGACAATAATATCAAAGAATAGCCAATGGAGAGTGTTGGCACATGTGAATAGGTTAAATTTCTACATTAAAAGGAGGCTGCCAATTGACACTACTAAATTAACATGAGCACAGATCTAGGAAATGATGAATTAGGCAAAGTAACAGGTCAATTAGCTAAAATTGCAAGGGAGAGATTGAACTATTGTTTTAGGTTTAGATTTAATTATAAAATAATCACACAACTTGAAATGGCATGTGTAATCTAAGAGACCAAAAAAGAAGAGGAAAATAATATCTCTGTTTTGGCGTGAATGAAGTATCTAGCAAGACATATTTTTCAAGCAAAACATACTGTGGCCCACTGATAGCACCAGTTCTATCTTCATGAAGAAGCTTCATACTGGAAATAAGACCTTACTCCTCTTCATATTTGTACTCTTTGGCTCTGGCTTCAGAAATTAAAGATGGGAAATTTGTTCCTGTTTAATTGTCCCTCAAGAATAAAACATTAATAGAAAAATGGAAAACTTAACTATGGTTTCATATCAACAACCTTTAATTCTCCTAAAGTGAAAGATAAGAAATTTCAAGATATCATTTAACTCTGCTGAAAATGTGAAAACTGATGAGAAAAAAAATCTCTTGAGGAATGGGATGTATTCTTATCACCCTAATTGCCATTAAACAAAACCCAAATAATTAAAAGAATAAAAGCAACCAGCACAAATTTAAGGTCAGGTTTTTACAAACCCCTTAAGTAACTGATTGTGATTAACAACACTTTATATTTGACAAGTCTGACTAAACATTTAAAAACACTAATTCATTAGTACTTAAACATTATTCTCAAATAAGAACCAATCATTATTTCTTAGGGTTGGGAATACCAACTGATGAGATTCTGTCAATGTACAGGACTATATTCTGTTAAAAGGATGCTCATTGAAAAAGTGTTTTGGTAGTAACCTCATACAAGATAAGAAAGATTTATTGAAAGAAAGTCTTATATTACTGGCATATCTATTTCTTAAGAGTCAGTAAAATATAACAGAAAATGTCTCTAGGATTTACTGTGAAATATATTCACTAACCTAATTTTAAATCTCTCACTGAAATCTCTATTGCCATGCTGAAAAATATGAATAAATTAAAAATCTTATTTCCCTTGCTGCGCATAATTAACAAATGAGACCTATGGACTAAAAATGTCATATGCAAAAAAGTTCATGTAAATGCTAAGACCTCTCATTTTTTCCAATTAAGCTTTAAGGAATGGATGAAACTGGTTCAGAAAATTTCAAGGAGCTCACATGCCAGCTTCATTCATGTTAGGTGTACATGAAACCACCTTGCTGTGCTATCCGAAAACAAAAACCATCATCACCAGCACCACCATGCATTCCTGATTTCCACTGTCTACAATGCCTTATTATGACAATGCTGGCTGGAGAAACACTTTAAAAACTCTTGATATTTAACTGAATGGTAAAAATGCAGATGGACAAGTGGAGCATTTAAGAAAAACAAATCTTGTGCCAGACAAACCTGGTTTCAAATCCAAGCTGCCATCACTTATCATAAAAGTTGTGTGACCTTGAACAAATTCATTAATCTCTTTGAGCTTTAGTTTCTACATCTGTAGAATGGAGATAAAGTTACATGCCACATATAACATTTTGGTCAAGGACAGACTGTATGTACAATGACTGTCCCCAAATCCCACCTGCCTAGTGAGTCATAGCACTTTCCACTAGCAGGAGGCTCATAAATCTGCCATGGAATCATTTCCTCTTGACCTTGACTTAATCCCATATTTTGTTCATCATGAACCCCGAGGAAAAAATCTACTGCCAGTGTTACATTCTCACAATAAGAAATTCACCTGACAATGCATTTCTCAGAACCTTTCACCATGGATAAGCAAAGCATGACTGTATTTCTACTCAAATAATTTGGCTGTTAAATAGATTAAAATAAATAATGTTTATATACAACAGCAAAGACAATGGCTGCTACAGAAGAAATGCTTAATATATGGTAGTGTTAATTGTTATGGGTAAGAGAAATAAATAAATGTTTAAACAGCAAGAATTTGGTCATTCAGACACATATGAACACATGTTTTGAATGTTTTTTTCTGCAAAACTCCCTCTCTCTTTTTGGGAATCACGAAACTGTGACTCCGAAATAAAAATATCAATAAGATATCTCCCCCAAAACCCCAATAAAATATCAATGGCATTCTTCAAAGAGCTGGAATAAACACTACTAAAATTCACATGGAATCACAAAGATCCCCAATAACCAAAACAATCCTGACACAAAAGAAAAAGAATGGAGGAATCACACTTCCAGACTTTATATTGTAAAACAATAATAAGAGTCTGAAACAGGTACTGGAACAAAAACACACAGACCAGTAGAATAGAACTGAGAGTCCAGAAATAAATCCACATACGTAGACAGTTAATCTGTGACAAAGGAGGCTAAACGTACACTGGAACAAGGAAAGTCTCTTCAATAAATGTTGTTGGGAAAACTGGACAGCCACATGTAAAAGAATGAACGAGACCCAAGTTACACAAAAATCAACTAGAAATGGATAAAAGACTTGACTGTAAGACCTAAAACCATAAAATACACAGAAGATAACATATTTGTACATGATTTTTAACTATACTGTATTTTTGGCATCTAAGGTAATTCAAACTTGTTACATATAAAAAAAATCTAGGAATTTATTTTTTTCTTTTTTGTGTTTTGGATAGTGCTGGGAACTCTTGTGAATGTACTTGGGTAAAGAATTGTCATTCATTACACTATCAGAAGTTGTATGAGAGTAGATTCACATAGCCATAAGAGAATATATATTGGATATGTCCCAATGGATAAACTGGTAACTTTGGTGCCAGAGGCATACTGTGATCACAATGCACAATATTTCTTCATTTATCAGGGATGTAAGAAAGATTCACAAACGGCATATCAATAGAGTTAAATAATTTGGAAATAATGTAAGAAACTTAGTATATATTATATTGAAAATCCATTTCTACACTAAACATGAATCAACAATATATTTTTAATGAAAACTCAGTGAAACAGGTGAAAATCTCCCATTTTTTAAAACTCTTAGCACCTGATTCTCTTTTAGCTTTAATTCAAGCTATGCCTCTAGGGTTTTTTTGGTTAAGTTTTGTATTTACCTTCTTTTTTTGCCTACTCACTTCAGAGTTTTAATTTGTTGCTTTTTTTTTTAAAGGATTTTCATTTATTTATTTGTTTATTTATTTAAGAACTGGGGTGTAAGCCAGTGGTGCAGGGGGTGAGAGAATTCAGCAGAAACAGAGTGGGGAGCAGAACAGGCAGATTGACTGAAATACCTCCTGAGGGGAGCAGTGGACAAAACAGGAGAGGTCTGCTGCCCCATGTGGGAAGCTCCCTGGCCAGAAATCGAACTCATGCTATAGTGGCTGGCTACAGCTTGATAGTGGCAAGACTTAACCCCATGCGCCACCAGGGAAGAACTTTAATTTGATATTATTAATCACCACTTTAGAAGATAACATAAAATACTGAAATTTTAAATTAAAGAACTGTGACATGGATACAGTAAATTTCTGTCTTTTCTAGATAAGTATGATGTTTCCAAGGCTTCATTTCTATGTATTTTGTTGATAACAGTTTCAAAAATTCCTGACCTGTAATTTCATAACTAGAGTAAAAACAGCGGGAAGGAGGTCTGCTTATTTTGTTCCTCTGAAATCAAGACCAAATATTCTAAGTTGAACAGCATACTTTTGTGAACACAGAATGTCCTTTAGGAACTGAAAGATCTGTAAAATCCCCAGCTGTCTAGAGACTATCATGCTTATTCCCTTAGATCGTTTACTTGACTGTGCTGAACCTCCCTTCCTAATCTGAAATACCAATACTTCACAGTGTTGGCTTGTGACTGAATAATAAATTGCATATAAAGCCATTAAGCAGTTTAGGACACATAGGAATTTTTTCACTGAAGGGTGGTGGGTATTATTATGTTATTCCACAGTTAAGCAACACATTTTAGTTCTATGCACTTCTGGATCTGTATTTCTCCCACATCAGGGGCATGCTCACAAATATGGATGCACACTGGGGAGAATACTTTTTGATATGTAAATCTTGCAAAATCAGGCAAAAATACGAAAAAACTACACACACATACTCTCATATACCCACATACTTTGAAAAGATAACAGGATTTATTTGGCTTATTTTGCTTAGCCATAAAAAAAAAAGAATAAACAGGAAGTTGGAGGGAAACTCTTATGTTAATATACCATATTTGACAAATTAAAGAAATAAAATGGTCATAGAACATTTTCCTATTGGACTAATAATGATGTTCATGCATCATCTTAATTAAAGTTCACTACACTTTTTGGGACTATGGCAAACACTATAGGATAAAGTTTCCTGGGGAAGGCAGTGGATTTTTTGTTGTAGTTGATGTTACTGCATGCTATTTATTTTATTTTTGCATAGAAGAACTGGCCAGAGGCGCAGGGGGTGAGAGGATTCACAGGAGACAGAGTAGGCAGCAGAACAGGCAGATCTACTGAAATACACTGCTAAGGGGAGCAGCGGGAGAGACAGGAGAGGTCTGCTGCACCATGGAGCTCCCTGGCCAGGGACTGAACTCAGGCCATAATGTGAGAGTGCTGAGACTAACGCCAGGCCACCAGGGATGTCCTGTCATTGTTTTTTAATATCTGGTGTCAGTTCTGTCTTCCGCCTGAAAAAATGAAGCACACACTATAAGAAAATGCCATCTGATTTGAAAAATTAGAAGTCTGCTTTTATTTCTTTTGTGAGCATTTATCTCAAAATGGGAGAGTCACTTGGTCTATCTCAAGATTTATGGAGGGGTGCAGAGAATTAGCTTACACTCAATCCTCTACTCTAGGCCTTGATAAGTTTTCTTATACATTTCCCCTCTTTACCCATGGGGGACTGCTAGTCTGCTGGAAAATCATCTACTAAAGTATTTCAAATAGAAGATAAGATGAATGGTCTAATCCTTTTTGTTTATTGTTGTGGTTCTCATTTAATTTCAGGCGTAACAGGAAGCAAAATACATAGTGACAAAAAGGTTGTTCAGATCAGTGAACTAGGGTTCAATGCTCTTTCCTATTCACAAAGATGTGCTGAGCATGACACTGAAAAGGAAAGGTAATTCTATATATGATGCCTTTTCATAAATTCACAAAATAATTTTTCCTTAAAAAATTATCCTCCCTTTTATTCTGCTCTGGTTCATATAGATAGATTCCTAACATATTCTTTGCTTGAACTGTTTTATCTGCTAGTGACACTTTTGCAATTTGATGCACTTGCCTGAAACAAAAGATAAAGGTTGTTAGGAAACACTGATCCTAATGTTAGCTCTAACTCATGCGTAACTTGGGTGAAGGTTCTTATTTGCTAGTAAAAGTAGGTGGAAATCCAAGAGAATACCAAAGGTAATAATAAATCAGGACCCAGGTACTTTTCCAGATCTTTCTCGTTCCCATTTTAGAATGATCACGTCAAATTACAAATGGGAAAATAAGATGTTAGCCAAGATGAGTTTTCTGCATTTGAACAGAGAACTGAACAACTGGCTGGGTTTGAGAAAAGACCCTTCATAAGGTGGTGGAAATAATTTTTTCATTGTAACTAGGGACAGATTAGAACTTTCCATTAAATTTAATCAAGATCAAACAACATTAGCTATTCCTTTTCTATAGTTCCACTATGTTTAAAAGGGCATATTGAAGTGAAGGAATAATGACAAATGCTCAGGGCAAAGAATTTTCAGCTACAGAAACTATACTCTGTGAGACTGTAACTTTAAGGAATTTATCAGCACTGCAATACTGCTCAACTTTTTCTCTCCCAGAGCTTTACACTTATTACAGTTCAAGTAACCTATAAATTTTCTCTTACGTAGGATTTCATGAATACTTCATCAACCAATCAACTGTGATTATAAACAAGATGTATAACTTCCTTTCTCACAAAGGTCATTGACCCTTGCTTAGCTCGCTCAAGTACTTAGGTATCTCAGTAACTGACACTGAACATGTATGTATTGATACTGTAATTAGGTGGGGATTAAAGGCATGCTTATTAACCTATGTAAATATGGTGCGAATCAGAGATGGACAATGGGCCAGAGGTAACTTGGTAAACCAAATCAAATGAAATAGACATTTTTCTGCTCTTAGGTTCTTGAAATAGTACGTTCCTTCCTTCCTATAAATTTCTCTTGCTCTCTCTCCATCTCCTTGCCAGACTACACTCCCCTCCCTCTCCCACCTTTTAATTTTCACCTTCCCCTAAAGTTCTGTCTTCATCTATCCCCATCCCTTCATCTTCCCCCCTTTCTTTCTGTCCATCTATTATACAGTCCATCTACTCCCACCCAGAGTTAAAGGGAAAGAAAGCCTTTTCAACCAAGACTATCTAATAGTTCCCTGCACACCTCATATTTGTTTGAGGTGTGGAAAATCTTAGTGGCCGTGAAATAACCATATCCACCTTTGAATAGTTGGCTTCTTCGTAATCATCCATAGGTTATAGTTCATTGATATCTACTTTTATTTTTTAATGCCAGTGCTCAGTTTTTCTAAGGCATGGTATCCTTGACACTTGTCACTCTGCCATAACTTAACACTCTGCAGTGAATATTCACTTGCGTAGATACCAGTTTACATAGAACCTCTGAGGTTAAAAGAAAAGATGTATTCTATGGTAATTTTGAAATAAGATCTGTTCTGAATGAGATATTTGCAGGAGCTACAAACATTAGTAATACATAGTTTTTGCCAGTAATCTCTTGGTTTAAGACAAACACATGTAAGGTTCAGGTGGAAGGTTTATGTGAGGAGTTCCCTGAATTTATTTGTATAAATGACTCCCTTTTTGCAGAGGGGCAACTCAGAGGAAGCTAATCTGTGGCAGGTGAGGGAGCCAGTTAAGTGAATTCCAGGACACATTCACTAGAGTAGCCCTCTTGTATTCAGTACCATTTTACTTTCAGTCTCCTTAGGAAACAAATTAAAAATTAATGTAACTTTCACAGGCTGTACACATCTGGAGGTTTGACAGACAAACAGATCTTTGCACACCAGCATGACCGTGAAGAAAATCTCAAAGGTAAATTATTAACAATGAGAAGAGAGAAAAAAAGACTGCTATTTGCAAATCTTCTTGGATATTAAACTTGTAGTTGGTTACAAAGCGGTCATGCACCGATAATGAAGCTGGCTGTGATCCCCACGGCCTTCTTTTTAAAATTTGCCTTACTACTGCAAAAACATGATCTGAATTTGGAGGAAAAATTGACTCTCCTGTCACAGTCCATTAGAATGCTGAACTCTGATTAGCTATAAGTTAATCTACAATCTGTAGCACATAAAATGTTTTCAAATGCAGCAGGTTTGTGCAGACACAGTTTTCTTAGTAGGTATTTGAGAATCCCTCTTTTCATCTGAGAAAGAAAAACAATTGAGCTGGACATGCCTCTATGGACCTGTACTTGATTAAAATCTACAAAGCGCTTTGAGCAGTTTGGGAACTTCCTATAGGAAGTTATCTATAACTTAAAAAAAAAACGAATTTGTTTTCAACCAATGGAACAAAATGAAATTCTGAAGCGACTGGTACAAAATAAAAATATTTTAATGAGAGAACATCTTTTGGAGGACAAAATAAGTGGTATGTTACAGGTCTCAGACCTGAGTTTACTGTCTCATTATTGTCACCGTCTTAGAAGATGGACGAGGCAGCAAAATCAATAAAGGTTTTGACAAGACCAATTTGGGTGGATTGAAAAGTACCTTGGAGACTTGGATAAGAAAATCAAATTACCTTGACAGGTAGAATTGTGTAGACTCCTAGAGCAGGGAGGACCCTTAAGAAAGGCTTGCTTTAGTCTTCTGCCTGTGAATAGGGACTGTACAACCTCTCTCAGGAACGTATGCTGATACTTAATCACTTCTAAAAGGAAATACTTTCTTATGTTGAAGGAAAAGCTGTACATTTCTTAAGCCCAGACCTTGTCTATTGCCTGGTGAGAAACAGAAACCTGATCAATATTTTCCTTAAAAATTTCTTCACAGAGATATAACTGTGCCTAGGAACCACTGTGGTAACTGAATTTCACAAAAGTTAAGCTAATCCTCAAATAGCGCACAGGGAAATTACTTAGTTTATAGGGTAAAGGTTCAGGGGTGGGGGATGGGATCAGAGAGGCCCTTGGGACAATTTGGCTGGACTCCAAATTGAGCCATGTAATACCATTTACTAGAATAACAACCCTCTTATATAGTTCTATAAATAATGTTTATGGTTTCCTCTGGATATCTTCTACTTTCTGGACATTGTTTTATAAACCATGGGCTTCTCCATCCTCATATGCACTTTCAAAAAAGAAAAGGACAAAGATAGAAATAATACCCAAGGAGATGGACTAACAAATATCTAGTGTAAGGATATGCCCAGTTTTAAATGCATTAATTGTAGCAACTTATCATAGCATGTTTTATAACATTTTAAAGTACAACTGTAATGTTTTAAGATTGCTTTCAATATATCTGTTGAAACCATGAATCTGTTCCTTCAAATGATCACCTTGGGAAGCCATAAAATTATTTGGTGAGGGCCATTACACTGATTGAAACTCCACTTTCATAATTGACCTGTGAATCAAATGAAAGTTGTCTCATTACTTCACATTCACAGTATTTTGAACCATTTTGTTACCCTGTTGGATCATACATCGTATTTTTAAAACTTGACTCATATTACATTTGACTATTTTCACAACTCAAATCCACCATCAAATGAGAAAGATCTGGTACCCCGAAACATATATGAAGCACATGGTCCATAACCCCTAGGGAAGTCCAACATAGGCAATGCCATAATCTTTCAATTAAGACAATAAAGAAGGTAAAATTCCTTTGACTCTACACATCTGATTTATCTTTTAAAAACAGTCACACCTCATAATACTGTTGGTTCATAGTTAGCATAGCTCCAGTAAGAATCAACAATCATTCTAGTATATGTGCAAGTTCTTGTCTCTGTGCTTCCTACTTGATGCCCCTAATTACACTGGTCAACAAATTTTTACAAAAGTCATGTTACTGAAATAAAATTAGTCATTTCCTATCAATTTGTATGTACTCAACATGAATATGACAGTCAAATTCTAATTTTGACTCATTTTTTTTGTAATCTGCAATAAATGGATGTTTACAACATGAAATGCATGCCAATAGTAATAGGCCTATGGTTAATAACTGTAAAAAATCAAGTCATAGACTGCTTCTTAGAATTCTTCGCTTGTCTCTTGGACAGCTGTTCAGGAGCATCTTGGGGCAGTGTCCAGCAGTAGTCAGCCAGCATTGTAGTGGACCATTTTCCCTGGTATCCTTGTTCCATTGATGCACTATCTTGATGAAAATTGTTCGCCATGTTCATCACTAACCATACCACAGTTTTCAGGGAAGAAATCCAGATGGGAATAAAGGAAGTGGATCTTCACAGACATATTGCAGCCAAGTTTCTGATACTGCATCAGCATGTCTTCTACTAGTTCCTTGTAGTTTTCTGCCCTAACATTCCCAAGACAGTTTGTAGACACTAGGCAAAACACATTCCATGCTTGTTTTGCATCACCGTGTAGCAAGCTGTTGAACCGGTCATCTTTGAAGAGCTCTCGAATCTGAGGACCCACAAAAACTCCCTCTTTAATCTTTGCTTCACTGAGTCGAGGAAATTTTTCATGCAGGTATCAGAAAGCTGGCGAGGTCCGGTCCGTGACTTTCACGAAATTCTTCATCAAACCTAGTCTGATATGAAGGGGTGGTAGCAGGATTTTGTGAGCCTCGACCAGACCTGGGTGCTGGATATTCTTCTCTCCAACTGCTACATTTTGTCTGTGAGTCCATTCCTTCCGCAAGTAGTGCAATTCACTTGCTCGGCTATTCCACTCACATAAGAAACACATTTTGTATATCCCTGCTACAGTCCCATTAACAGGGAAACTAGCTTCAAATCACCACAGATGTGCCAGCTGTACTTGTTATACTCAATGGAATTCAGTAGCTGTTTTAAGTTATCGTATGTCTCTTTCATGTGGACAGCATGCGCTACTGGAATAGATAGAAGATGTTTTCCATTGTGCAAAAGCACAGCCTTAAGACTCAGTTTCGAAGAGTCTAGAAATAATCTCCATTGTTGTGGGTCATGAGTGATTGCTAAGGCATTCATGAGGCCCTCAATATCAGAACAGAATACCAGAGTTCTTTCCTTTCTGAAGAAAGGCTTCAACTGCTGGTGGCACTTTTGATAGAAAGTCATTGTGACATCTTCTAGAAGATTCCATTGTTGGTGTCTTGATCCTAACAATTCTGCCTTGTTCTTGGATAAGCCCAAATCATGAACCAGGTCATTTAGTTCTTCCTGTTTTAGTCTGTGTGGGGTTGATAATGCACCACAGTGAAAATCTGGATCACTGAAGAATAGGTCAGCTCACCCTTGTCCTCATCAGATGAATCAAGAGAATATTCTGCTGGGGTTCTGGAATAGGAAGTCTCTCACCATGTGGAACTGGTCTCAATGCAGACGGAATGTTTGGGTAGACTATTCTCGACTTCTTTTACTTCATTATTCCGCTGGAAAGAGGAGGAACCAGGCAGAAGAAACAGTCTTTTATATGGTTGCTTGGCTCCCTCCATACTATGGGGACTGAAAATGGCACTGATGGTCTTTTGTCATTGAACCACTGTGAAAGCTGTTGGACACGTAGCACAGCATATATGCGGGGCCCAAGGCTTGTCTTGGTCACCAACCTTGCATCAGAAGTAAAGATGATAAGCCTTCTTCACTTGAGAAGTGATACTTTCCTTCTGGTTGGCAAATGTCACTTTCCCACAAATAGAGCAGAAATTGTCCACGCTCTTAATGCACTTTCGAGGCATTACTGTCCTATATTGTGCCTAAATGGATAAAATAATAACAGTTCTATGGAACAGCAGCTTCAACTGTCTCATACAAAATCTGAAATATTTTCAATGTTCAACCTTTCCGACAGGGCTTTCCATAGTGCACTGCGGATGTCAGTTTACTTCAGCAGCCGCCTGGCAGTAGTATTGCATTGCATCAGAAAATGATGCAATCAACTCTGGATGATGTGTGCATGATGGTATTATGCAATGCGATGCAATATTACATCATTCTAGGCTGATTTAGGATGTTGCTCCAGTCCCACTGGATAAATTTACATGGTGAAACATATAAAATGAATTATATGAAATATCTTCAAAACGAGAGGTAATAAAAATTTTTCAGGGTTATATTCATGTTCAGCACACCAAGATACTACAGATGAAGGCCTTTTAAAGTCAGTAACAATCTCATTGTTGACCAGTGTCATTTTGTAGTTTACAAATTCCTATTTGTGAGGGAAATTACATAAAAATAAATCTCTCTCTCCATATATATAATTTTATTGACATATTAGAAATCCCTGTGGCCATATTATCATTGATAATTTATCTGTTCTCTGGGGGTTATAAGAGATACAGGGAGGGGCCTCCCCGTTGGCCCAGCGGTTCGGCGCTGTGCTGTGGAGCTGTCAGAAGTGGTGATGCGAGTTCGACAAGAGTTCGACACCCAGCCGGGGAGATTCCCACATGGCGCAGCGGACCTCCCCTGCCTCGCCCGCTGCTCCCCTCAGCAGTGCATTTCCGTTGATCTGCCTGTTCTGCTCCCCACTCTGTCTCAGGTGAACCCTCTCATGGCCCCACGCTTCTGGTCTGTACCCCAGCTTATATGAATAAATAAATAAATCTAAAAAAAAAAAAAAAAGAGTGAGACAGGGAAAGGAAGAAGAGTACACAGCAAGAGAAAATCTAAGAAAAGTAACTTTATTAGTATCCAGTGATTTGAACCTTTGCTGAGAAGAGGAAATTTTCATTCATTCATTGACCATCTACCAGATCTTGTCACTTGGTAGATCGAATACCTGGGATATAAACAATGATCATTCCAGACAAGGTTCTTTAGCTCTGGCATGTAGAGGTCATCCAAAAAAGAGCTTAAGAGTGTTAGCCCTCGTTTGGTCATCCAAAATCTTCCACATCACTTTCTTACTGTCAACTGAGACAGTATTTTGGAACCTAGAATCTAGATCCTGTTTGTTCAGTTTTCACTGAGACTGTATTTCAAATGGAAATGAATCAAAATCTTAGCAAATAAAGAGGTATTTCTTTCTCTTAGTCTATGAGGCACAGATTCTTTCATGGAATCAAATTAAAATAGTTATGCTCAATTTGTTTTTCACAAAGTCATCTTGATTACAAGTCAGATCAATCTGCTTTTCTAAGTAGAAAATGATTGTTTGATGATTTGTTGTCCTATCTTCTAGGATATTGACAACAAGATGTCCTTTGAGTAATTATAGGGTAGCACCTTTCCCTTTATGGATGTCGTCTGAACAATCAGGGTAATTTTCATATATAGAGAAATATATGTAACACTAAGCAAGTGCAAGTCAAGCAATACAATAAAAAAAGGACTGTTGATAAGACATGGAAAAGAATAACAACATAAACTATAGCGATCACTGAGGCCCTGAAGTTAACCTGACACTTCTATGTCATACTGCTGGTAAAGAAATGTCACTGTCATTAATTAGATAGGATGGAGAATAGCTTTAAACCTACCTTCCCTCAGATTAAATTGAAAACCATCACTATAAGATGTACTCCTACATTCATAGATATACTATTAATATATCTGTTAAATATTTAACATGCATTCACAGATACACACATATTGTATAGATATAGAGCTTCTTTATGCACATGTGCATCAGTCTTTGCTTAGTTTAACGGTCTTTGATAAACCTAATATAGCATATAATACAAAGAAAGCATACAATAAATATTTCTTAATTGATGAAGACAGTAATGATGAACTTAGTTTAACTACTAGGTAAGCATGTGTAGTCACATTCTTACTTAGCTTTATCTTTTTCGAACGTTTTGCCTTTTTAAAAAGAGATGTGCTTAATTGACGGGCTTAACAAATATAAGGACAGAGACAGACTCACCATGCATCTAATGAAGCAAAAGCATCAAGACACTTCATTTGCTCAAGACAGGCACAAGTATGCCTTACCGTATGTTTCTGTAAAATTTACAAAAGAAGAATGTTTTTATATTCTTCTTCTAAGTGGTTCCTCCCAAAGTATATAAATTCAGGTCTAACAAATCTAGATTCTCCTCTGCTGAAGGGAAATATATAAAACTTAAAAGAAGTCTGATGGATAATAAAAGAAGTGCTAAAAGTTTGGGAAATGCCAAACCATGAATAGATGACAAATAACTAAGCTCAGGGAAGATGGGATTAGGTGTCTAACTATATCTGTGGACATAAAGTGGATATTTATTTAAAGGGCAAAACTTCTTAAGTACTTTCCAGATTTCCAAAAGTTAGAATAGGACCTTAATTTCAATTTTAAGAAGAGCAATTCTAAGAATCAATAAGAACTTTGTAGTAAGGGTAGCAAAACAATGGAACAAGTTTGTGAAAGTGATTTCTTTAGAAAACTATTTGAAATATTAGCTAGTTAGTTGCTGAAAGGTCAGGAAAACCCCTTCAGATCAGGACTCTGAATTATGAGATAAACCTACAGAGAATTCCTCAGTTTCTACTCTAGCATATTTTCATCCTAATGGTATATGCAACCAAGTCATTAATTTATAAAACAGGAAAAATAAAATGTCTCTCTTTAATGTCATGAATCTGGGGTTACTACAGTCAGAAATAATTATGTATGAAAATATCTGAAAATAATATTACAGTGTGAATCACTTCACATTTGGGTTTGGATGGGATACAGGATGGAATTAGATATATTCTGTTTAAGATCTTTTTTCAAATCTAGAAATAGTAAGGGCATTGTTATATGATGGTGATTGCATTCTGGGAAACAAGCCATTCCATCTGTGTATGAGCACTGCAGTTATGCTTCACAATGTAAAACACATCTCATTTGTGATTATATCCTTGACCATGACCTAGATTTGGCCAAATATCTCTGTTTACTTACTCATGGGAAAATTTTTTTCTTTCTATGCTAATGATCTACTGCCCTCTCCTTTACCTCCTTCCTCCCTGGGTACTATGCCATTATTTATAGAGGAGTTTTCTGGCTTCATCATGAATCTTCTGCTTAAGTTGCCTTGTTTATTGGTATAGAGGGATTTTGCCATGAGGCTTGACATGTTGGACAAATAACTTACTAGGGGATTTAGGTAGTTTATAGAAACACTGGGTTTTATTTTCTGTACAAAACTTTTCAATCATAAACATGTTTTAGACTTGACTTCTTTCAATGTGAACTCACATATAATGATTTTTGGTTCATAGATACACTAACACAATGAAATTTCAATGTTTCTTTCTGCATATGTTGAGTGTTTATACTTGAACATTTATAAAGATAAAATATGACACTATGATATACTTAAGGAATTTAATATAACCAGATTTATCTATAAAATTTATGACTGTTTCTCTTCTTCTAAAGTCTGCTAACTCCCAAAAGAGAGAAGTTGAAATTTTTTATTCTCTTCAAAGGGTTTTACCATGAAAATACCAAAAAATCCAAGAGAAATAGCAGGGGAGTAGCTAGGTATGGAAAGCGAAGATTTAAGGGGCCATAATCAGTCATAACTGAATACTAAACCAAAAAGTGATGTTGACAAATAAGAGGTTGGATACTGGAATGTACAAAAAATGGAGTAAACATGAGGTACTCCTGGGTCTATCAATCGATCTACTCAAGAGTAATACATGGAAAACATAATTTACTTTGGAATTCCAAAACTTAGAGGGATGGGGTGAATATAGACAAGTTTAAGTATTTTAGTCAAATATCTGCTGAATCAACGTTGATGAGAAGCCAAAGAAGTCATTATAAGAAAGGTTCTGAAAATCTGGCAGAGTGAGGGCTAGGAATAGAGATGGAGAGAGGAAATAGCTAGAGGACTTTGAAGCGTTTAATCCAAAAGGCCATCTATTATTAGAAAAGAAGACATAATGGCGATAATAGCCTTTGAATGGTGTCTTGAAGGTTAAAAATCATTTCACCAGTTTTCTGAAGAAAGAATGTGAATGTTGATTGTATTCAAGGCAGAGAAAAGGGATATATCGTGACTGGAAGGGGTTAGTGTCCCAATGGTTTCAAAAGGCTAAGTGTAGACTTTACTGTTAACCATGGGAGACAATTAAAGACTTCTGAGAAGGTGGGTATCCCAAGAGACCTGTTTTAGAAATAGATATTTAGAAATATCTTGCAGAGGTATAAAGGCAGTTTGAAGGGTGCAAAGACTGAAGTCAGGGCAACTGCAAATATTATTGCAGTAGTCCTGGGGACTACTGGGTCAAGTAAAGTGAAGATGATTCAGATAGAATCAACATGAACTGGAGACTTTACAGATGTGAATGGTGAGGAAGAAGAAAGTACCAAGTTGTGCCTACCTGAGAGAGAATATGGTAGGAAGTTAGTGAAAGATATAATGAATTCTATTTTGAATATGCTGAGTTTTGAGGTAACTGTAGGAAATCTAGTTAGAGGCAACTAATAAGATAGTAGAGTCTATAGCTTTAAAATAAGATGACAATTCAGTAAAGAGTAAAACCACGAGACTAGATATTAACTGCCAAGGAAAAATCATGTGGGACCATGGTTAGACCTTTGGTAATGCTCTTATTTTACACTGAAAGATGGAAATCTAATGAAATTGACGAAAGCAGTATTTCTACTGAAAATGAAATCTCCCCAATCTTGCCCACATTATTACAGAGGACTGTTCTACTGATCAGGCTATACGTGTTTTATTCTATAAGGCCATAATAGAATAGGGCCTCCCTGGTGGTGCAAGGGGTTAAGTCTCAACAATATGAAGCTGTTTGATCTGGGCTAGGGAGCTAACTGACATGGCCAGGAGACCTCTCCTGTCTCACCCACTGCTCCCCTCAGCAGTTTATTTCAGTAGACTACTGTACTGCTCCCCACTCTGGTGAATCCTTTTACCCCCTCACACCTCTGGCCCATGCCCCAGGTCTTGCATGCATACAAAAAATTAAAAAAAAAAAAAAAAGACTGCTGAAGACGACCACTGGCCTTGTGGGATTGGCAGTTTGACACTCCACATGAGAGGCTAAGAATATTGTACACAAAGGTTCTTAATGTCCTTGAGCGAATCCCTAAAAATGCAGCATATAAGAACTACACAGAACAGATTACAAATGAGAAGTTGGGTATTGTTAAAGCGGAAACAGATGTTAAAAAATTAGAGGATCGACTTCAGGGTGGTGAAATAGAAGAGGTGATACTTCAGGCTGAAAATGAACTAAGTCTGGCAAGAAAAATGATACAGTGGAAACCACGGGAACCTTTAGTGGAAGAGCCTCCTGCCAAACAATGGAAATGGCCAATATAATGGCTTGTGAGTTGATGAGAAACTGATGTAATTAAATGCTCTGTTAAATTAAAAAAAAAAAAGACTACTTTTTTTTTTAAGGTTTATTTATTTAAGCTGGGGTACAGGCCAGAGGCATGGGGCGGTGAGAGGGTTCACCAGAGAGAGTTGGGAGCAGAACAGGCAGATCAGAAATATACTGCTGAGGGGAGCAGCGGGCAGGGCAGGAGAGGTCTGCCATGCCAGGTGGGAATCTCCCCAGCTGGGCGTCGAACTCGCGTCACAGCTGCCCACAGCTCCACAGCGCAGTGCTTAACCGCTGCGCCACCAGGGAGGCCCAAGACTCCTATTGATAGATGAGCATGACTGCCTCTCACACACTAAGCCTGGGGTCAACCCTGCAGTTATCCCAGCTGGTATGCAATTTGAGTAAAGTATTTCTGCCTCAGGGGCAATATGTAAAAAAAAAAAAAAAAAAGATTTTTACCTGGAAAAAAGGAGAAATTAACAGCTAAGTTGACACCACTTCTCTTCCAATGAAACTCCAACTTTCGATTTATGCAAGAGCTATGTCCTCTAGAGGGACTATATTTGAAAGTTAAAATACAAGAGACTGTATTTGTTTTTTCTTTCAAAATCTCTCAACATCCTTGTTACCATGATCTATGTTAATGGCTGGCAAGCCTTCTCTGTAAAGGGCCAACAAGTAAATATTTTCAGTCATATTGACTCTGAGTCCTAATTGGCTGTGTCACTTACTCAGCACTGCCATTGCAATGTGCAAGTGGCCACAAACAATGCATAAAAAAATGAGCTGTGTGCCAATACAAGTTTAATTACAAAAGCATAGGGCAGTCTAGATTTGGCCCCTGGGTCATGGATTGTCCATTCCTGATCTATATCAATGGGGAAGCCATTCCCAGAAGATGCCAATGTTGGAAAAAAAAAATCAAGAAGACCACAACAGACAGATTAAGTTATGGAATATCATTAAAGAAAAAAAAAAATCTAGACCCACTTATATTATGTTCTTTCAAAGGTATAAGAAAGGTTGTCCCTTCCCCCAAATATTTCCTCTACCAGCTAGTCACAATACAAGAAGGAGCTAAACAAGCACAGTGCAAGATAGTAGCATTGCTAAACACGATTAAGGCTTCCTGCTGAATTTAAAGGATACAGAATGAGTGACACAGTGGTACTGCATTAGTTTTTCAGATCAACTAGCTAACAGGTGGCAATGAATGAGGAACAGGGCAAAAGAAATCCAAATTGAAATGTCTTTGTAAGTTTCTTATAATTTTTCATATTTCTGGCACTAAAAATTGACTTTTACACTACATACTTTGCTATACATTCCAATCTTTATAAGAACTTCCTATCTAGAAACCCACTTGGATGTTAATGTCTATCATCCTACTTATCTGGTCACCTTGGGAAGAGGTAGTCACTGAGGTTTAATTAGTATTTAAGTACTCTTTTGTTTTACTTTTGTTCTCTTGAAAAAGTTAAGGTGTTAATTCAAATAACAAGGTCAAGAGCCACAGCTTTAGAAATGATATTAAGATAAATATCTTCTCAAGTGTCCTCTTTTAAGTTTTGAATTTGACCTGTGTCTAAAACTACGCAATGTGTCACATTTTTAGGTAAGGGCCTCTTTTTTTAAAAAACAAACAAACAAAAAACACTTTATATTCCCAAAGATAATGTCTATAATTAACTGAAATGATAAAACCTTCAAAAAAAAACCTTTGACCAGAACCTTTCTCTTAAGTGTGGCAGAATTATTTTTTATTTCTCCTATATCATGCAGGGATACACAACCTATAAAATAATTGGCATTTGTATGAAAATCATCTAATTATAACTAGTGAAGTCTTCAAACCAAGAAAACTCAGTGATTTCTATATTTAAGAAAAAGCTATACTGTCAAAATCTAAATCTTAATTTAAAATATTGATTGCACATGGAATTTTATAGCGAATACTGAAACCTTTCAGTCAATTCTACGCTTATTCCATTTGGCATGATTTTTTTTTCCATAGCACTTGTAAAACATAAAATAATTTTTGTAACAATTATGTTTATAGGTCCTCCCTGGTGGTACAAGGGGTTAAGTCTCAGTGCTATTATGCTATCACCAATGTAGCCTGAGTTTGATCCCTGGCCAGGGAGCTAACCCACACAGCGCAGAAGACCTTTCCTGTCTTGCCTGCTGCTCCCCTCAGCAGTGTATTTCAGTCAGTCCTCTGGCTCTGTTACCTACTCTGTCTCTGGTGAATCATCTCATATTCCACACCTCTGGCCTACAACCCAGTTCTTCTACACAAAAATATATATTAATTATGCTTATAGTTTATCATCTCACATTCTGTATTACAAATTAAGCTCCATGATAGCAGAGATAAACTAAATAGTGCTAGTGACTAGGGCCATATCTTTAATTTAGTAGGCACTCAATAAATATTTGTCGAATGAATGAGAATGAGAAAAAGTAAGCAAGTAAGCAAGCAAGGTGGAAAAGCAGAGCTGGCTCAAAGTGTATTCTATCTAAAGACAGAAAACAGAAAATAACTTGAAAATAAAGAAATAATGCTTTGTATTTTCATTTCCATTCCCCAAGATTTTTATCCCACCCCTACAACTAACACAAGTGTGCTTTTCACAAATACATTTCATTCATTTTTATTTTGCCAACTTGGAACTTTTGACAATTCAAACAATGATGATCAGCAATTTACTTCTGTGTTGTCTATTTTATAGATAGCAATAGTTACGTGGCCCAGTCTATCCAACATCAACCTTCTTAGTTGCTGCTTGTAAAGCCCTAGCTTGGTTTGTCTCTTGACTGCACAGTCACATGCTCAGGGCAGGGAATCTGTCCCAGGCCCAGGGTAAATCATGATTAGTCTCCTTAATAGTGATTAGTTTATGGAGAGTAATGAGATCCAATCCCAGCAACAGAATTTGAAGGAAACCTCTTCCTGGGGTGCTTCCATTAGCTTTATCCCTTAGTTAAAAAACAAACAAATAAACAAACAACAACAACAACAACAAAAAATGAGTGACAACCCCGTTTCTTTGTTAGATAACATTGTATTTGCAAGTGATGCCTAGAATAAATACAGACATGTTGCAACCTTAAGATAGTCAATATGCCAATGATGGCAGAACATAAGTATTTGGATAACCCCAGCTCCTAGGTGATACGGAATTAACCAATCTTGTAACTGCTTTACCTCTATGTTTCTTGTAATATGTGAGTTTTTCATAAGCCAATTTTAGTTATGATTTCTGATATTTGGCAGCCAAAAGCATCCAAATATACTATGGAAAAGAGCAAATATCAAAGCATGCCAGTCTGTTTAAAATCAAAGTTAAAGTAGGGCCTCCCCGGTGGCGCAGCGGTTGAGCACTGCGCTGTGGAGCTGTTGGCCGGGAGCGATGCCGGTTTGACGCCAAGCCGGGGAGAATCCCACATGGTGCAGCAGACCTCTCCTGCCTTGCCCGCTGCTCTCCTCAGCAGTGTATTTCTGATCTGCTTGTTCTGCTCCCCACTCTGTCTCTGGTAAACCCTCTCGCCGCCCCATGCCTCTGGCACACATTTTGCCTAAATAATGTTGAAATGCAGTAAAAGTATATTGATATAAAAATCTTCTATGTTTTAGATTTGTATTATGGTATGAAAGAGCATTATTACAATGAATCACTCTTCAATTGAGTTTATTAATAAATCATAAACTAAACAGCAAGCATTTGGGCAAATGCTTTCTTATAGATGTCATATGATGGAGGATGGCTTATAACATTACAAATAATTGCCTTCAATATGAAGTATAAAATTTGTTGGGCACCAAAATGTATAACCCCCATCTAAATATTCTATTGGTCATTTGCAGTTATAATTATTATCTCATCCATATTTTAGTTAATCACCTGTTTTGTTAGTCTTAATGATTATTTCATTTATAGGTCTCTAACATATAAGAAACTTTAGCAATTTTTTGTTTTTGGTTTTTTTTTACTGCAACACCAAAGATAATTGAACAAAAATAAATTATATACATTATTCTAAACTATATCCTCTCCAGTAAAAGGAAGCCTGGGTCTTTTGTGAACTATTAATGCAATTTAGAGATAAAAATCATAACTTCAGATAAACCATCATCTGAAGTAATACATTAATATGAATATAGAATTATAAAATTTTGAAGAATAATGGATTTTTTACATTTTCCATTTCAAAATGTGAGGATTTGAATGGATGACTGGTCTATTATCTTTTCAGAAATTCTGCAAAATTTCTCGTCTGTCCACAAACACCATCAAAATTCTCAGAAATCTCTGAATATTTTGAGAACAAATGCATACTAAAACTGAATCAAAACAGATATATGAGCAAACGGGCATTGTTTCATCATCACAATTATAACATGTTTCAGATCTAAAAAATAATGGTCTAAGTGACAGCATTTCATGATTTGAAATTTGGTTCAAGGAGAGAACTGGAGAAAGAAAACAAAAGAAAAAAAATATGTATGTATATACATACATAGCTCTGATTTTAAATCATAATACTATTTTTGTTAGCGCTTTGGGTGATTAAATTACAAACACTGATATAGTTAAGCAGCTTGTAAACAGAAAGATAGCACAGCTGAGATCAATAATGGTTGAGGTCAATAACTGAAATACAAACATACAGCCAAGACAGGTAAGAGAATGTTATGAAACATGAGTGTGAATGACCCCATTTGGTAATTCACCAGTTACCAACTGAAGGTCCTTTTTCACAAGAAGTTTGATGAGAACATTAGGTAGAGAATGAAAAGAGAAGACAAAATTACATTTGTCAGTCATTAATGCAGTAGTGATGACATTTAGCATGGCACCCAAAAACAGGTGTTTTGAAAAGAGCTTCATGAAGTGAGTCAATTACTGTTGTTAATCACAAATGGAGACATAAGCAATGGCCCTATACACTGAGTGATGATGGTCATATCCGTATAGGTAAAAGCTGCCATTTTTTTACAAGAAAATATGAATTTTAAGGTTTAAATTTTCACATTTTATTATTTTAGGGAAATCATATTCACAGTCCAAATACAGTGACAACACAATAACCACCAAAAAAAGAGAATTCCTGGAAGGACATATACAAAGTATTAACTAATATTCATTATTTCTGGGTATTAGAATTCCAGCTGACTGTTATTTATTTTTCCTTTTTTGCTCATAGTTTCCAATTTTTCTACAGTTTACATGCATGATTGAAAACTTTTATAAACCAAAGGAACTGGGGCATCTTTCAATGATAGAGAAAATTATAATAAATAAAAGGCCTTACAGTGATCAAAATTGAAATTATCATTAAAATGTTAAATTGATACAAGTAGATACATTATTAACTTATCGAATACGAATTTGAATCATCTTACATTGTTTTTCAAGTGAAAATAAAAAAAATCTTTGGCAGGATTTCTCAGTCTCAGCATATCTGACATAGAATATATTGGAAAATATGCTTCTTTGTTGTGGAAGCCCATTCTGTATGTTGGAGGCTATTTAGCAGATTCCTGACATCACCCACTAGATGTCAGTAGCTCCTCCTCCTTGGTTGTGAGAACCAAAAATATCTCTAGGCCTTGCAAAATATCCCCTGGGGGACAAAAATCACCCCTGGGCTAGAACCACTGTCCTAAAGCAACACAGACAAGTCAATCTTTAAGCAATTAAATTTGCCTGAGATAATGTGCATCAATCATCTTATCACTCAGGGCACAGGAAGTAATTAAAGCGTAGTTACTATTTATCCAAACATATGATGGATAATATTTAGATCATAATAATTACCTGATAGTTGTTTTTTCACTTTGAACTCAGTATGGAAAACTAAGAAACTATATATTCCCACTAACCTGGAAACAAAAAATTTGGGGACCTCCCTGGTAGCGCAGCAGTTAAATGCTGCGCTGTGGAGCAAGGAGATGAGTTAGACACCGCCCGGGAGATTCCCACATGGCAAAGCAGACCTCTCCTGCCTCTCCCACTGCTCCGCTCAGCAGTGTATTTCCGTGGATCTGCCTGTTCTGCTCCCCACTCTGTCTCTGGTGAGCCCTCTCACCACCCCACACCTCTGGTCTGTACCCCAGCTTGTATGCATAAATGAATCTTTTAAAAAAAAAGGAGGAGGAAGAACAAAAAGGACTTTAAATGTGAAAGCAGCTGACTGATGAGCCCCAACCCAGTTCACCTATTATTTCCTCTTCAATACCTTTCTTAAATCTTACAATAAACATTTCTCTATGGTGGAGGACTATGGGTGCTTTGGTGGTGGGAGAGCTACAGTGACCAAGCAGGAGGAAATTATAAATTTCCTAATTTTTTTTAAAAAAAAAGTCTCTCTCCTTTGTGTAAGAAACTCTTTGAAAATGTATTTATCACATTTCATTATTAGTATTTATTTATTTTACTGCTTTTCCCATTAGAATGTGAGCTCTGAAGGGTAATCCTTTTCATTTTTTTTCTCATCTTTGGCCACTTGGTTCTTTCAATGTTTTATTAATTCATTAAATCATTCATATATATTCTTAGTGATTAGCACTGTGCTTGATCACAGGAGGTTAATTATAATGCTGATGACTGATGATATGGAGATAAACACATGACAGGATAAAATGTGCTAGATGGAGGTAGGAAAGCACACAGAGGATTTTCCAGGACAAAATGGGAGGATTCGGGAAGGTTTCTTAGAAACTAAAACTACCAGTAAAGCAATGAGTGGAAATGGAGGGGAAGGGCATGAGTAGGCAAGCCAGGCAAAAGTTGCCCCATGGACATGATTCCAGGAGAGACCTGCCTTCTATTACTTACTACCTAGTACAGAGGCTAGGACATCTTTTCTGATAAAAGGTGATTAGGAAATGCACAAACAAATGAGAATGAAGCAGAATGAAGAAAACTCAGCAAGTCAAGAGTGTGGTAGCAATAGTTCAGGATCTTCCTGCTCTGGTTGTAACAGGAAAGGTTTTATAACAATCAATAGAACCGGGGCCTCCCAGATGGTGCAAGGTGTTAAGTCTCAGCACTATGAAGCTACCAGCAGCAACTGCAGCATGAGTTCGATCCCTGGCCAGGGAACTGACCTGCATGGCGCAGGAGACTTCTCCTGCGTGGACTGCTGCTCCCCTCAGCAGTCATTCTGCCCGTTCTGCTCCCCACTCTGTCTCTGGTGAGTCCTCTCACCACCCTCCACCACACCCCTCTGTGTGCATAAATAAATAAATCTTTAAAAAAAAATCAATTGGTCAATTTCAAAGATCCTAGAATAATAAAAGCCTGTATAACCTACTTCTTATCACTTTCCTATTTCCTGGCATTTGAACATAATTCAATAACTACTTATTTATGATGAACACTTCCTTGAAAAATTCTGTGTGAGATAATGTTGGAGGAAATATAATGTATTTTGCTTTCTGTGTTTCTAACAGTGTAATTTCCATTAAAAGGGAAGGTTACAGGTTCACTGCTCCATCTAATGAAGGGTGGAGCTGAGCAGCAAGGGGAAACTAAAGAGGAACTAAGACAGGGAGAGAAGACCTGGAGGAGGCAAGGGGAGCAGAGAGACATGGGAAGAAGCCATACTTGTTTCTTCAACTTGGACTTGCACCAGGGACTTGGGGGACATGGGAGGGGACGATTGGAAGACATGTGGGTGAGAGACCCTGGGAGGCTGATAATGGCAGCCCTAAAATTGATTTGTACTTTGAATTTGCTCCTTGTGTGCCAGACTTGCTTGGCCCCTTCTGCTCTTTCCATAAGGATGCCAGTCGGGTGCCTTAGACTTGTGACAAGTGTTCGGGCCTCAGGGTGGCCTTGTACTAACCCTGTTAGGCTGGGCATTTACTCACCAGGGGATGGGTAACTTTGAGTGTTTCACTGGGAAACTTATCTTTTCTCTTTATGCACACTAATTATGTTAAAGTTCTTTTCTATGATAGGTCATACACACTAAGGCACTAAGCACGTGCTTTGTCTTTATGCAGTGGATGGCAGGACCCATTTAGAGTATGCAAGTTTGAGGGGTCTTGGGACACCTTTCAATCTGCCCAGTAACATAGTTCTTACTATACATTAGTAAGAAAAATAGGCATTGAACTGATATTGCAAATATTTTCAGTGTTAACTGTTACATCGTCTTAGATTTTTAAACAGCAATATTCCAGTTGCCACAGACAATTCTGAAAACTTAGAAATTTTTAAAAACATCTGATGTTTTAAAATTTTATAATATTAACCTAAAATGTATGCATATTTAAAAACTGTTTACCCAATAGACATTTTTTCAAGATCCACATCTAGTGGAATTTAGGTTTCTTTAAACCATGTGTGTCATAATCCAATATTATTTTACTTCCTTATATGATTATTTTTCTTTTAACAAGGAACAATATCAGAAAAATACGACAACTACTTCTGACCCAAAGTAAATAGTCAAACAAAATACAAAAATTGACAGGTGGCATCTTTTTCTAAAGAGGAATTCAATGATGGCTGTATCATACAGTAAAGTCTATTCCCTGGCACAGCTGGGGAATGAGCTATTCTGATCAAATATTCTGTTTAATAGAGTTACCATATATTTTACATGGATTGCCTATATTCAAAGAGTTGCACTAGATCAAAATAAACCTTAGGCTATGTAACCAGGGTGGTCCCAGCTGAGCTCAGAGGGAATTATCTGGGTGTGTGTGATTAAATGGAGGGAGTTGGTGGGCCCTAAGGGCTCTATTTGCATGAAAGGATTTATGCTATGCTGGTATTTGATTTATTCTTGGATTCTAAGAAAAGGAAGACACATGCCTGGATGCCTGAAAAAAGGGAGGAAAGAGAAGAATGGAGGTAGAAAGAGAAGAATGGAGGATCTTATGATTTTAGGATTCCCTACTTATCACTAAGACTTGGGGGAAAAACTAAGCCTTCCAGGAGAAAGGGATCAGAAGAGAAGTAAAAGGCGTTGCTTTTATGAAGGATCCTCTGTAACGTGGCTGGCTACCTCTGTGTGATCATAACACCATTAAGGTATTGCAACATCAGGGGTAAAACTGGAGCAGTAGGAGATTGTAACCTTAACCCAGATAAGCTTTTTTTTTTTTGGGGGGGGTCTTTTCTTTTATTGGGCCAACATTGGTTTACAAAAGTGTTTATGTTTTAGCTAGGATCTCCCCTTCCAGGTGTTGGCACCATACCACATCTGCCACCAAAGCAGCCATAGGCACAATTCAGACATTTTCATTAAAGGCAACCCCAAACAACTGTGCCAGCAAAAGGCGCTGAGCAGAGGGGAGCAGAAGCTGTAGCAGGACAGGAAGGGCAAGGCTTTCTCTGTTTTGTTCAATGCCATGTTCTAAATACCCTAGAATAGTAAGCACTCAAATATTTGTGGTGACTTTAGGTGAAATGTTTTGACCCCATATGGGATAACTCCACATGTACGTGTGAAAGTGGAGATTTTGCAGAGAAATTTAGTGTTGCTAGTGGGAATAAAAAAGAGATAAATGAGAATATTTGAATTACTGTTACTAAGGTGACTTCCATCTAAATTTACAGATAAGACCTGGAGACATTTAGCACATTTAGCTTTAAATAAAACTATGCTATTCAAGAGGCACATTGGTGTCTCCCCAGTTTCTTAAGGTCATCTTCATGACATTAATTATGATTTTATTAGAAAAGCAAAACTGCAAATTATAAAGCATGTAATAGAGATTTCAGATGATGGAATTCTATACAACAGAGTTTATATTACTGATTAAGACCCTTCTTTATAAAACAATATATTGGGTTACTTATGTAAGTCTACCACTTTTATAATATTGCACTCAAGTTTCCATTAAAGGTCAAGTACTTTGTGAGTTGAAGGTTTAAAAATGTCTCAATGTAACTTAGTCTTTTGGATCAGGAATTAAATACATAATCTTTTTATGCAAAATTTCACAGTCATTTCTTTAAAGGCAAATTGGCTTTAATGGATGAATAAATGTTTTGTCTATCATTAGTCTTTTGAGTTTAACTAAATTAGATGCTCATTGTTGCTTTCCAGTTACAGTTAGATTTAGATGTGACTGGGGCAATGCAAAGAAGATGGCTGTAGAGAAATGAGACCTTCTAAAAAGGATCTCCCACAGGCAAACATAGCTACACAAAAGAACAATTACTTAAGATAAAAGGAAGAACATTCCTAACAGAGAATTAAGGTAACAGTGACCATTAAGGTAATCAGAACTTCCCATGTTATACTAACTCTGGTAGCAATTAAGGCATCAGGACTCATTTGCCTCATTTGAGCATTCATCTATTTTTGATACCGCACTCCCAAGGTTTCTCTTTGTTTTAAAAGGCTCAGTTTCTCTTAGGAATTGTTATTGTCTTGTTGAAGTGCTTCCACTCTCCATACTTTGACTTTTCCCAGGCTGGGAAAAGAGTCCATACTCTATGGGAAAAGACAACCACAGATAGTCTGGTCTTTGAGTAACCATTTTGATTTTATAAACCACTTTAAATATTTGACATTTTATCCTGAAGCCAAGGGAAGTCATTAAAGAATCATAAGCCAGGAAATTCATGTTATCTTGTTTGTTTTGTTTTTAATTTACTGACTATAATGTGGGGAATGGATCAGAATCAGAAATGGTAAGAGAAACAGACACAGATACATGTCAGAATATCATTAACAGTCCACCTGAGAGAGGGTGGAGCCCAGAACTAAAGTAGCATCAGTAGACCTGCAGAGAAATAGATGGATTCAAAAGATAATTAGGAAGTAGAAGCAACAAGACTAAACAATGGAATAAAATTCCATGACACATAGATGCCACTTAGCCTCCTACAACATCCATTTTCATGTTCATCTCAAAGCTATTCAAAAACTGTTCAAGTCCAGATTGAAAAAACAATGTTAAAATTTCTTTATCAAATGAACAGCAGTAAATATTTTGTTTGGGAAAATCTGTTAGCGTGATTAATAGTAATGATACTATTATCTTCTTAGGCGCTGTATCAGTAAATCATAATTCTATAAAGCTTTGTTTCTATATTCATGGTATGTGACATATAGAATTAGGACATATACAAAACAAGGATTTATTGAGTCCCTGGGTAACATATTGTTCTTTAAAGAAAAAACAAAACAAAAACATAGAAATAGCAGGAAACTGACAGATTTAAAAGACAAAAGAAATATTTAATTTATTTGGAGCTATAAAAGTTATTGAAGTATAATACTTGCCTCAAACACTTTCCCAACAGCTGAAATTAATTTTATGCCTAAGCAAGATACTGCATGGTGGTGAAAGATAGAAGGTTCACTGATTTTGAATATTCTATTCAAAATATTTCAAAACAAAAAAAGATTGTGCAATCAACTATTTGAACAAGTAGAATGACTGAAGCATAAAGGGGAATAAGCAAAAAAGACGTTTAGACATTACATAAATATGGAAATAAATTTTCATCCACTAAATATTCAACCTAAATTTAGGGATTATTAACTAATCTTGCATATTTTATAAGCAGTTTTTTAAACTGATGAAATCTTACAGATGTTAACTAGAAAGAGGATCTTAATTTTAAATTCAGAAATGTTTCTAATTGCATATATCTTCATGCCAATATATAGGACATTCATCTTGAGTATCTTGAATATTCACATTAGTTGAACAATATATAATATGAATGATATGATTAATAAGCAGTAATACCTCATAAAGATTGCCAGATTTTGTTTTCATTAATTTGAATGTGATTATTTTGAGAAAGGTCTTAATCAATAATGTCAACCCCTTTTTTGTTTATTTCCATTTTTCCCATCCTTTAGGGGAAATCTCTCTGAGGAAGATTTTTTGGTATGTGCATTTTGTTTATGCTACCGATGCCAAATAGATCTCCCAAGATGGAGCTCTGAGCTCATTTGGAAGTAATTTTGGGTAGCACATGAATCAGAACTCTTATTTTCTTCTCAGCACTACTGGTATTTTATTGCTTCCATCTATAGTCCAATATGCTTTTAGCACTAGAACCCTGAGGCCAAATACACAAAGCACTAAGAAAATGGGAAATTCTGGCGATTACAATTTTCATCTCTCTTTCAGGGTTCTTCCTTCCCCTGGGAGAGTGAAATCACTTTAAGCTCACTATGAAACAGAAACAAGGTGAACACAAATGATTGACTGAAGTTGGTGATGTTGATTTAGAAGTGTTTGGCTTATAGATCAGGTGTAAAACTCTTAAACCAGCTTGTCAAAGCCTGCTTGTCAAACTCCTATAGATTTTTCTAGACTTTACCCAAATGTCACTTTCTTTATGAAGGCTTCTCTGGCCAGCTCAGGCAGGGTTAGGCACTTCCTCCTTATTATAGCACCTTGACATATTCCTAAGGGCAGCACTTAATCAAATTTTATTGCCTTAATTTGCCTGTCTCTCCCTACAGAGAGACAATACATTCTTCCTTTTTTTCTCTACACTAGAGCATTACCAAAATCAAGTTGATTCTCTATAAATAATAATCGTACAACTGGAGAGGGGCTAGTAACATTCTTCATCTGCATAACATAGGTTATCAGTCTTTTTCACACAGTAATGAGGAAGACATGGAGGGAATTATACATATTTCATAGAGTGGGAAAGGAATGCTCAGAGAGGTTATATGACCCACCCAAGTTCAAAACAGCTAAGCTAGTAAGTTGCACACATAGTTCTCAAACCAGCAAGTTGATAATAATTTGTAGATAGAAGAGATACCTGCAGTGTTCCATAAGATAGAAGTCAATGACTGGCCAAGACACATAGTTGGAACTGCTTACCTGGCTTAAAGTTCCAGAATGCAATCTGAGAACTTCTCAAGAAGTTAACATAAATGCATACTAACCTAGACTTAGAACGTCGATCTTACAAAGGGAATGATGTGGAACAAATTATTTCCTTGTACTCAAGCTACATGCACAGTATAGTAAGTAGACTAAAAATAGATCCTATTTATGCATATAATATACATGATACTATTTCTCTGAAATTTTGAAAATAACATAGATTATTAAGGAGAAATAAGCTCTTAGAGATCAGTAGTAAAGGAAAATGGGTAGCTAATAAGGATAAATGACTCATCTAAAGTCAATATACCTTATTAGTGAAAGCAGCAAGTGTGTAGAATCAGGTCTTAACAATGGTCTTATGTTTTCAAAACAAGTTATGATTGAAAAGTAAAACAAGTATAGTTCTTATCAAGCCTTCTATAGATTGGCTAATATGACTAAATACAGACTGTAGCACAGGAATTGTCAAATTAAAACAAGGGTCCACATTTTGAAAGAAACTTTAGTAATTCAAGGTCATTTACATAGCCCGATTCAGAAACAGTTTCTCATGTAGACTATGAAAGAAACTGTATTCACAAATCATAGCCTTTTAAAGTATTATGAGAAAGATATTTTTAGGTACTAAATTTTAAGCTAGGTGAAATTATAATATTATGTTGTATTCAAAATCACGGCCACGTAAGTATCAATACATTTATTTTCTATAAAATTCCAGAAGAAAACTTCCCACGGATATCTAAAGTTGAAGATAATTCATCTAAGTCCCCATTACATGGTAAGCCAGCCAAGAATTTTGTATTTGTCAATTCCTGTTAAAGGGCTATAATATACAAGTAGTAGGGCCAATAGGTACATAAAACGCCAATGGAAAGAATTACTTAAAAACAAGAAAAACTTAAGATGTTGCAATGTTTTAAGAATTATCACTCACCAGAAACAAAGTGCGGAAGTTGCTCAAATCGCCGAAAAACTCTTCTATGCTGACGGTCTTAGAATCAAAAATAAAATATTCTCCGAGATTTTCATAAAGTTTTACCATGTTGTTGTGCATGGTGAGAAGTTTTTCATATTGGTCTCTGGCACTCTTTGTAAAGCTGTAGCTCTGCGTTAAGGAACATGAACCAATAGTACCTCAAAAGCAATCATTAGATGTAAGATTGAACGATACAATCATTTCTTTAAACAAATGTGTAGCAATTTGCAGAAAAGTATTTCAATATAACTCTGGTGTCTATAGTCCAAGATCAAGGTGTAAGCAGCTTTGGGTTGTTCTCTGGCCTTTCTCCTTGGCTTGTAATCGGTTGTCCTTCCACTATTCCCTGGGTGTTGTCTGTGTCTTGATCTCAGCTCCTTTTATAAGCAAACTAGTCAAACTGAATTGGGGCCCACCTTAAGAACCTCATCTTTAACATAATTATCTCTAAAGGCCTTCTCTCCTAATTTTTAATGTAAATGAACTGATTTTTAACTTTATTACTTCTTTTAAGGCACTATCTCCAAATACAGTCACAATTCTGGGTTTTTGAAAGTTAGGGTTTCAACATAGGAATTCTGAGGCGACACGATTCATTCGATAACAGATTTTAGACTCATTGTATTGGTCAGTTAGTTTTGAAAATCTATAAATTAGGCAGTACTATTTAATGTACAACATGAGGAATATATTTCCTGAATGAAAGCACACTGGTATTAATATCAGAAAATTGCTTAATATCTTTTTAACAAAGTACGCTACTAACAACAAGAAACTTAGAAAAAAAATATTTTTCTCTTCTTTAATATACATATTCTATATAGAAAAGTTACAATAAACCCTACGTATAAGTTATGTACACGCATATATACATATACATCTGTATGTGTGTATATATATCCATGAGGAGGGGAAAGCAGACAGAGACAGATGGGCAAGAAGGAAGGAGATGGAGAGACAACCATGGAGAAAAAGGAGGAGGCAGAAAGGAGGAGGGAGAACCCCACATGCAAAGATCTTGTTAAGATTAGCTATTTCTTGATCTTGAGACAAGGAGCTGAGGAGTATTTCTAACAAATTCCCAGGTGATGCTGATATTGCTGATTCAGATTCATACTTTGAGCAGCAAGCGCTAGAAAATTAAAGTAGAAGCTATTACAACCATAGATTGTTACATCACTGTTTTCAAAAATTTAATGAAAAACTGTTAACAACAACCACTACCAAAGCATAAAATGGACCGAATATTTAAAAGTGTCTGACTAAAGGCATCTCATTACATATAAATTTATAGTTAGAGAAATAAATAATAATACATTCCTACTGATGATAGTATATGTAAAGAAAATTATCTCTTTACGCAACTTAGTAGTATAAAAAATACATACAGAAACACAGAAGTATTGTAAAACCTTGAAGCATTTCCTTCTGGTGTTTCTTCCATGGTTAATATCTTTTAAATGCTCATTGATAAGAATGTTTCAGCAAAAAGTAAGAGGGCTAACCATGAAGAATAAAGGAAACCAACCCCCCTTTTAAATTTAGAGTTAAATCAATTAAAAACCAATAAGTACAGAAGTAAAATGTATTCAGATGGAAAAGTACTAGACTTGGAATTGTAAAATATTAACCAAAGCACACTAGGGGACAAATAGTGTATTAGTATTTTTTTGCAGTAGTAATTTTTTATCAGGTACTGATAATTGTGTCTTGAACATTTGATAAGATATTCTGAATTCTTGGGCCTCCACGGTGGCACAGCGGTTAAGCGCTACACTGTGGAGCTGTTGGCAGCAGCGAAACTAGTTCGATGCCCTGCCGGGGAGATTCCCCCATGGAGCAGCAGACCTCTTCTGCCTTGCCCGCTGCTCCCCTCAGCAGTGTATTTCAGTTAATCTGTCTGTTCTGCTCCCCACTCTGTCTCTGGTGAACCTCTTGCCTCCCTATGTTTCTGGTCTGTACCCCAGCTTGTATGCATAAAGAAATAAAATCTTTAAAAAAAAAAGATATTCTGAATTCTTCCATGTGTTTTATTATAACCTGGAACCAAATTTATTTTCCACAGTAACACAGCTCTACTTTTACAATGAAAGTCAATGGGGAAATCAGACCTTATCTGGAAAATTACCTTGCAGTTGACACTTAAGGAATACGACATGATTTTAAATAAGATACCCCCTTCTTATATTCTTTCTTATGCTATACAGACATTAGCATTTGGAGTAGCAACACAATTCCTTCTCTGCTAAGAAGTGTAGTTATACCTTTCAAACCTCAAGCCCATTTTGATGTCAATAGATGTGAAAAAATTAATGCATCGCTGACTCTACTTTTTATCAAGACAGAATATATCACTACATACACATGAATATATCACTACATACACATTCTAATTTACTTCTGGGGATATCACCATATATATTTTATTAATTTTTTAAAGGATTTATTATAGGGCCTCCCTGGTGGCACAACGGGTTAAGCGCAGCACTATGAAGCTATCCAGTCAAGGCAGCACGAGTTTGATACCAGGCCAGGGAACTTCCCACATGGTGCAGCAAACCTCTCCTGCCTTTCCCTCTGCTCCCCTCAGCAGTATACTTCAGTGGATCTGCTTGTTCTGCTTCCCACTCAGTCTCTGGTGAATCTTCTCACCACCCCATACCTCTGGCCTACACCCCAGCTTGTATGCATAAATAAAAAATGCATCTTAAAAAAAAGTTTATTTTATTTATTTATGCATAGATTTATTTTATTTATTTATGCATACAAAAACTGGGGTGTAGGCCACAGGTGTGGGGAGTGAGAGGATTCACCAGAGACAGAGTGGGGAGCAGAACAGGCAGATCTACTGAAGTACACTGCTGAAGGGAGGAGTAGGCAAGACAGGAAAAGTCTGCTGAGCCACATGGGTTAGCTCCCTGGCTGAAGATAGAACTCATGTTGCAGTGGCTGGGGATAGCTTGATAGCACTGAGACTTAACCCTTGCACCACCAGGGAGGCCCTATATACTTTTTTATTTATAAGAAGTGTTACCCTGTTTAAAAGTTGCAAGAATAAGACAATGCTCTTCATTGCAGAGTGAAAGTCAGATATTTGTTTTCTACTCACTCTTACCTAAATAAAACAGTCTCATGCCAGAGACTTGCTAGACAGAAACACTTTGCAAAGGTCACTTACTTGTACTATATTTGCAATGCAAAGTACTAAACTGTGTATTTCAGAAGGCTCAGTATCTGTAAAACAGAAAAAGCCAAAGATAACAAAACAAGCAAAAAAACTGTTTCCCACTCATCATAACACAATTTTTCACTAGCTAAAATATGTCCATACACAATTTAATAAATTTGCTCTCTTAGAACAAAAATTGATTTCAGAAATTCAGTCTGTATACTGAAGTGAGAACATCTGAAAAATTCTGGGACTGCTTTATCTTAGAAATAACAAATGGTAAGCAGCCCAACCTCACACTCCTCCATTTATCTTCTAAGAGGATAGATTGCAAAAGGGATGGATGGCATGAGTAAGCATTGAATGTATCAGCACTTAGCCACATTGAGAGGAACTGAGACCAGGAGAACTCCGGAAATGGGAAAGGTTGAGACTTGGTGTAACAGGGTGGTCCCTAGGAAAAGGGAGTGTTTCAGGTTCCCTGCCCAACCCAAGGGACATGGAGCTGAGCAGGAGAGTTAAGAAGCTGTAGAAGAAGAGAGAGGAGGTGGGAGAAGGAAGGAAGCAGGATGGAGGCCAGAAGAGGCACAAGTAGCAGAGAGACATGTAAAGAAGCTGCACTGGCCTGGGCTGATTGACAAAGACCTGGGTGAGAGACCCGTGGGGAGTTTGACAATGGCAATGCTGAATTTGATTTTGCCATTTTCCTCACAGACTTGTCTGGCTGTTTCTGACCCTTTTCTATGGCTCCCTGCTGAAAGGTGTTTTACACTTGTGGTAGGCTTTCAGGCCCTGCTTTGGGTCAATACATTTGGGTGGACTTTTACCCGTGAGGTGATGGGTAACGTTGAATGTTTGATTTAAAACTATATTCTCTGTCTTTTCTAATTGTATTAAAGTTTCTTTCCACCAAAGGTCTTATATGTTTTGTGTTGATGTGGCGGATGGCAGAACCTATTTAGAAGGGGCAGGTTTGGGGGTTCTGGGGTGCCCCCTCCCTACCCTGTAACAATGGGACAGTGATTTTAAAAAAATATAGGATTGGAAGGAACAAAAGAGCTCCCAGAAAAACAGAAGTGTTTTGCTGAAATGTTGCTGAGCTGCCCAGCACCTAGAGTAAGATCTGATTACAGGATAATTAGGGGACAGAAAACCAACACCAAAACTTCCCAACCATCTAGTGTCTAATCAATAGTTGGTAAAGTCTGACAGAGTCTATAGTCATAGTCAGGGCTGGAGTAAACGGCCTTTCTCCCTGCGACCTACTTCTGCTGTCACAAGCTCTTTCCTCTTGCTTCAATAAATCCACACTTGCTTACTCTCCTTTGGTTTGGCGGCTCTTATTTTTCAACCTGCGTACACACCCGGACCCACGAGCACCCACTCTCCTAACACTTAAGCCATCAACTAAAAAAGAAAAAAGAAAGAAGACTAGATATCATCCCTTTTCATCCCTTTATTTTGAAGGATTGGCCTCCACAAGATGTTAAGGCCTTCCCAAGATATTTTACTTTGGCACATGGATTATTTCTACCTAAGGTCAATTGAGGACTTGCAAACATGAGATACATCTACCTTCCCTTAAGTAACAAGAAAGGTAGATAGGCAGAATTAGGATTTTTACCAGAAATAATGTTTTATTAATAGAAACCTGTCTAAATCGCAGGGAAACATCTAATTACAGAGCATCTTTTCTTCCCACATGAGTTACACTCGCCTCATCCTGTGAGTTTTCGTCCTCCCTGCCTGCCTGTGCCTATGCAGGTGTCCTAGCCACCAACTCTGTCCCTCTGCATGGCAGCAGCCTGCCTGCCTGCCCATGGCCTGCAGCATGTCAGGTCTTCACTGACCTCCCTCAGCAGAGGCAGCTCTCCTGAGGGCTGCCCCCCTGCCTGCAGCCATGCAAACCTGTCCCCTTCGGGGCAGCTCTTTCTGCCCACTTGTGTCAATGCAAGTGTCCCTTATTCCTCTGTCCCTTTCCCTAATAAACCTATTCTTTAAATATAACTAAGTCTCCAACCCATGGAGAAACTAGCTGCATACCGATGAAGGGGATCTCTGGTGAAATCTTTCCCAGAGTAAACACAAGGAATCCACTCTTAGATCAACTCTAAAACGACATCAGCTACTATGCTAAGCATTATGATTAATAAAATGATCATTAAAGCCTAATCCAGATGCTGAAGAAGTTTATAATATTACAAATAATTCTACTGTCATCAATTTGCATTTGTATAGGACTTTATGATATACTTTTCTTAGTTTATGTCCCATAGTCTTCATAACAATCTTATCAAAAAGGTAGAAAAAAACCACTGTTGAAATTTTAGAGTTGTGGAAACTAGATAAAAGGCACAATTCATCTGGGCTTAGAAAGTAGTAAATAGTGGCAGAATATGCCACTTTATAATATACCTCTTTGGCATAAAGTATTTTGAGCTAATTGAGAAATCACAGACACAGAGGCTTTGCATTTACCCTTTTGAAAGAGAAATTTACATTTATAAAGGCAATCTTCATTTGTAAGTGAAGTTGGGGGTTTAAATTTGCATAACAAACCTTATCCTTGTTTGTCCTGCTTTTCCTGGTAACAGCCTTCTCCCCACAACTGTCCTTCTCACACCTGTTTTGCCTTTAGATGAAGAAGGTATTTGAACTGTGATTTAGGTTACATCCAGGAGTTATTCATTTTGCCCTGGGGAATTCCCAAGCACAACTTGTCCAGATACAACTGAATGAGGTTAAAAAAATTAGCTCCCACTCCCGACCTGGCAGGCAGGTTTGGAAGGGTAGAATAGATATGGGAATGGACAAGGCCATAAAACTGATCCCCATAACCAGAAAAACCAGCCCAGCTCCAGGAAAGCAGAAGCAAGGCCAGAACATGTTTCTGTGTCAAAGGCCAATGACAGAGACCAGACAAACCACCAGATAACTGGTGCAAACTGGTGCCCCAAATTAGAAAGACCATGAAAATAGAGTATAAAAGAGAGCCTTGGGCCTACTTGGTGGCCCAGAAATTAAGTCTCAGCATTATCACCCCTGTGATACCTGCCCAGGGAGCTGACCCACATAGTGAAGCAGACATCTCCTGCCTAGTGCACTGCTCCCCTCAGCAGCGTATTTCAATCAATCTGCCTGTTCTGCTTCCCACTCTGTCTCTGGTGAACCCTCTCACACACACACCCCGCCCCCACCGCCCCCCACCACACACACATCTGTGGCCTAACCTCAGTTACAGTCAAAAAAACAAACAAACAAAAAACCAGAAAATGTAAAAAAAGAGTGAGTGAGAGAGTCTCAAATCCTTCTTAGCATGCAGGCTTCTCATGTCTTCCCAGTTGCTTCTCTTAGCAGTGTATTTCCGTAAATCCACCTATTCTTTTCCTCACTCTGTCCCTGGTAAATTCTTTCACACCTATGTCTCTGGCCTCACCCTAATCTTCTCCCCATGACATATATTAGGTATACATTAATAAATGTCCATCTGTTTTCTCTTATTAATCTGTTTTATATTGGAGAACTCAGAACAATTATTTTTTCCTCCCCTACAGTAGACACGATAGTCCCCTATATGACAGCTACTTTAATGTTCTCTTCACATGGTAGAAGCGTATTATTATTTACAAGAACAATGATCTTCATTTTGTCAAATGCAAAGTTAACCACTCTATCCTTTTGATGTCACAGTAAAATCTGACACAGTTAGCCACTTCTTTTTGCTTCTTTAACACACACACTTTCATGCTTAAAATGTTTTTTGCTCTTACCTCCTTTCTTTTGGCAACTTCTAAAACATATTAGAGTATCCTGAGGATTTGGTCCTGAGTCCTCTATCTGTATTTTCTAATTGATCTCAGCAATTCACATGGCTTTAAATACCATCTAAGAGAAATCCAGAATTATATAACTAGCCCCAATCTCTCCCCTGAGGTACTTTCATAATCAACTAGCTACTTGTCAGCTCTATTTGAATGTTTGTTTTTTAATTAAGTGGTATTGATTGAGATCACATAATGTAAATACCCTCCTGAATGCCCTCTACTACTTTCCTATAACACTTGGAAAAAAACTAAATTCCTTCTTAGGGTTTATGAGACTATAGGATCTAGATTCTACCTACCCATGTAACCTCATCTCATCCCATTCTAGCTCTTCATAACAATGCTTATCTACATGAATCTTCTTCCTGGTTGGTTTTTTTTTTTGGGGGGCGGGGGCACACAAAACTCTGATATCCAAATCAGGGCCTCTGCATTTGCTGTTTTTTTTTTTTCTGGCTAGAAAGTTTCTTTTCCACAAGGTCATTCAATCTCAATTCAAATGTTACCTCTTCATACTTTCACCAACAATTCAATATAAAATATCTGCTCCTATCACTATTAATATGACCTATTTTATCTCATTATGAACACTTATCACCATGCGGCATCACTTTTGTTTATTTACCTAAGTTATTACCCAGTTAAAAACAAAACCCATGGGAATAGAATTTGTCCTATTGAACATAAATACCTAGAACAGGCCTCCCTGGTGGTGCAATGGGTTAAGTAGCAGCACTATGAAGCTATCCAGAGCCACTGCGGCAGGAGTTCTATCCCAGGCCAGGGAGCTTCCCACATGGCTCAGCAGACCTCTCCTGCCTTGCCCACTGCTCCCCTCAGCAGTGTACTTCAGTAGATCTGCCTGTTCTGCTCCCCACTCTGCTTCTGGTAAATCCTCTCGCTGCCACCCCCTAGCCCCCATGCACACCTCTGGTCTATACCCCAGCTTGTATACATAAATAAATCTTAAAAAAATACCTAGAACAGTGCCTGGCACATAGTAAAAACAGTGATTTAAAAAAAAAGGGCAGTGATAAAAAAATCAACTAATATCAACAACAATAATCATGATAATTAAACATAATTTATTTTTTTGTTTACTCTTTGAGGTACTATGGAATACTTTGCATGGGTTAACTGATTAATCCTTCCAATTGCTTTCTGAGGAAAAGTTTAGCCAACATCACACAGCTAGGAAGAACTGGGAATAAAGTGAGTATGGCTCTACAACTCACGTTCTTAAACACAATGCTCTGTAACGTCTCAAGAAATATTTGTTGAAGGAGAAAAGTCTTCTTGTAACACCACATTGGAGGATGGATCACGGGTCAACCTAGATACTAAGAAAACTAAAAATCTTCTTAGGAATCTTAAGATAAATAAAATTTTTGCCAACACAATGGAAAGCAGGTACAATGAACTATGTGAGAGAGGAATATAAGTGTGTTGATGGTGGGTGTGGTATGGTAACATACTGGAAGAAGTGTGATCCTATATCTCTGAATCATATACAATGTTGTAAACCAATATTAGCACAATTTACAAACAAACAAAAAAAGAAGATATAGCCTAAAATAAAGAAGGGAAAAATTTCATGGTAAACATTATTTATCAAGAAAATTTTTATGGGAATACATATTGTTGGGAACTAATTTAATCCACTAATACATTTTCATTAATTTTAAATACATTTCATCAATCATTTAAAATACATTTTTAAAAGGTTGGCTTCAATTATGCCAATTTTCCATTACAGGTACATAAATAATAGTAAGTGTATATATATATATATATATATATATATATATATATATATATATATCAGTAGAATGATGGGCTACTTAAGTTTGTATATGTTGACAATGTTGCCATTGTAGTTACTTTCATAGATAAAATTCAAATCTGTGATCATATTTATCTCACATATTATAAAACAAATTAAGAATATATATTAAAGGAAATAAACCTTAAAATTATGTTCTGGATGTCTGGTAGAGAGATACTTATAAAATTTATTTTATAAAAGATTTTGGTGACTCGTGAGCAGTTTTTCTAGAAACTGAATGTTATTTTTGTGTCGTATAAATACGATTTATCCTTATTGCTACTTACAGAAGTCTGTTCAATTTATAATATAAAATTAGTATATCTAACTGGGCCGTGGCTATAAGGGAAGGGGAGAAACTCTAGTTTTGAACAGAGCTTTTGGTCCACAACTGGATGTCTTAAGATTGGATATAACCAGAAACTTTGGAAAATCTGTGTTACAGACTCTTATGATTGACCTATATGTGCTAGGCAGCCTACAATTACCAGTGTTTTGAAAGCACTAAAGAGAAGTCCATGGCCATCTTTAGGGTGAAAGAAGAAGGTTGGTTATGGGCACACTGTATAACTAATTCAAGAACCACCTCCAACAAAGTTCTGTTAGAAACTATTTGAAGAGATTGACAATAGTAGTGGCAAAAGGGCATTTGATCTTGAATGCCAAATTCTCTGAGCTTTGGTGCCACAGTAGATGACAATATTTGAAGTTATAATAACAGAAATAAAGAATACAACACTGAGAAGGATACTGAGGTGGAAACATAGAATGACCTATTCCTACCTGCTTAAATAAACTTGGGAGTCTTTAAAATATTTCGATTAGAATGCTGGGATGACAATGGACTTTTCAAGATTAATTTTCTAAGAAGGGAGTAATTCATAGTAAAGTATATACTAAAATAAATATAACCATGAGGTAATAAAATGGGCATATCTAATACATGGAAACTTATCAAACACAAGAGGAAAAGAATTTGGAAAAATTTTCCTCTCACTGGTTGGTTAACTTTCAAATTCCTTGATCTACAAAGACAAGTATTTCTGATTTTTCAAATTTTGAAACTAGCAAGATAACTAAAATAAAATCACATCATCTACCAACTAAGAAGGGTTCAGTGTAGGGTTTATAAACTGTGTTTAGCATTTTAAAATATTAGCAGGGGGCCTCCATGGTGGCCCAATGGGTTAAGCACAGCAATATAAGCTGTCAGCATCCACTGCAACATAAGTTTGATACCCAGCCAAGGAGATTCCCACATGGCACAGCAGACCTCTCCTGCCTCACTGCTGCTCCACTCAGCGTGTACTTCAGTGGATCTGCCTGTTCTGCTCCCCACTCTGTCTCTGGTGAATCTTCTCACCGCCCCGCCCCCCCAACCTCTGGTCTATACCCCAGCTTGTATGCATAAATAAATAAATCTTTAAAAAAAATTAAAAATAAATAAAATGCTAGCAGGTAAAATATTAACCTTTTGAAAGTTCTTTTAATTTTAAACTATGTGGTTACAACTATAAATCTGGAAACAATTTATAAAACATAAAAGTCACACTAAGCATCTTTATATTGACTCATTTGAAAATATGATGTAGGGAAGCAGTCTTCATAATTATTTGGGTATTTACGCATTACATAGGACTATCTAAAACTGCTATCATCTAGGTTCTTGGTACAAATTTATTCATTATATTCATTACTTGTGGGATCTCTGGCCCTCATTGTTCTTGGGGATATTGCCTTGGTGCCCAGAGTTCCTGCTTGTCAGCTAGTGTAGGGTCATGCAGGGGGCCTCTCACCAAGGTAAAGTCCTGGTATGAGGAACATACTGGAAAACCAGTGTCTGCTGAACAGCAGGCAGATATTAGAATAGAGATAATCTGCTTAGACTGGCAGAAATAATGGAGCCCCCTAGGCAATAGCCCCTGCTCACTCCGCCCTACCTCACATCCCAATACCATCCCCCAAGCACAAACACTCCCTATGCACTTGCCCCACCTTTGTACCTGATTCCAATAAATAGGAGATTGCCTGTGGATGGGGTGTGCATTACTTTCGGTCTAGCCCCTCTAGGTTTCTCATTGATTCAACTGGTCTTTGAGTAACCTGTCCCTCACTGCGCGGCTCCCAACACTGCTACATTGCGAGGCACGCTTACTAATATACTAAAAATGTGAGTTCAAATTCAAACTGAAATAGCAATAATTCATCTACAGGGATGTACTTAAATGAAAGTAAATCATTTTCTTTATAATGTTATGCTTATTATATATTGCTTTTGACTATTTTTGGCAGTTGTACCTATCTGTCTATAATTTGATTGAAACTAGGTGTTAGAAACCTTGTCTTCTATGGGGTTCAAAACATGCTACTCCAAAATATGGCACCATGGTATATTGAATATCTCACCCTGCAGGGATTAGAGAAAATGGAGAAAAGCCAGATAGTCACTCAGACCTTCCTCTGAAGGTCATAAAACACCCATGCGAGAGGTGGTTTCCCTATAACTTATCTCTAAGATGTAGGGACTTAAGTACTAGGCAGAGAAAAATGTTTATCATTTGAATTTTGATGTAGAGAGTAATTGTTAACACAGAAAACTTACTTCATTAAAACTGGATAAACATTAACATAGCACTGGGAATGAAGGACTTTATGCATCTCATAATTAATTAAGTGAAATCAATTCTTAAAATTTCTCATCTTTCTAGGCAGTACATTACTTGTGATTTTAATAAAAAACTTAAATTTGAAATATCAATGCTGGATTGTTGAGAACATAGGAAAATCAACTTGAGATCCACTTAACCTTCACTCAAGCTTTAGTTAGCAACATGGCATAATTATTCATTTAAATAAAAGGAAGTCAAAAATATACAATCTATTGAGGAATATAGACAGCACTGCCTCGTTCTATGACCTGTCAAGAAAGATTCCTCTAAGTGCTAAAAACCAAAATATTATTTTTCCATCTAATTTAAAAATGTCATTTCAATAAAATTAATATTTAAAGAAAATTTACATTTCAAAAATAATCATAAGGTATGTTAAAGTAGCTGGAATTTTCATACAAAGTAGACAGTATGTGACAAATATGCATTTTTTGCATTGAGAAATATTTTAAAATGTAAAACATTAACAAGGACAATGTGGAATGCATATATTAATTTGCTTTGGGGTTCAACATAATAATACTTTAAAATAGTTCAGGATTATAGAATTCCTCAAAAAATTCTGATTTTATAACATAGGGATAGGACATTTAAATAATATAACAGACATAGCATAGTCAATGGTAAGGACTTTGAAACAAAGTACCCAGTTTTCAACATATAGGAAGCAATTTAGTTAACGGAGAGATAAAACTATTTTGTAATAACCCCACTTTTACAGATGGCCTGAGACAGTTACCTATAAAGAAAAGGTTTTAAATCAGCTTCCGGTTAAAGCCACAAATGCGATATCTGGACACTCAGAACTCCTACTCTTTTCTACTGTGTTTCATTACTCATTCCCTTGAATCTTTTGTGGCCATCTTTTACACTTACTTTGAAGATAGACTATCTTTTCATTCCCAGGCACCCAAAAGAGTAAATTTTTCATTCATCTATTCAACCATATTAAGCGTCTACTATGTGCCAGGTATTTTCCATGTCATATTCATCATAGTCAAAGATCGGTGCTTTCATGAGATGCTGGTGGGATACTTAGTAGCAAACATTCATTAAACAAGTAAATTAGGGGCCTCACTGGTGGCACAAGGGGATAAAGTCTCAGCACTATGAAGCAAATCTGCAGCCACTGTAGCATGAGTTCGATACCAGGCCAGGGAGCTTCCCACATGGCACAGCAGACCTCTCCTGCCTTGCCCGCTGCTCCCCTCAGCGCAGTATGCATAGGTGAACCTTTAAAAAAAAAAATGCTCATAGGCCTCCCTGGTGGCACAAGGGGTTAAGTCTCAGCACTGTGAAACTACTGGTAGCTACTACAGCATGAGTTTGATCCCCAGCCAGGGAGCTTCCCACATGGCACAGCAGACCTCTCCTGCCTAGCCTGCTGCTCCCCTCAGCAGTGTATTTCAGTCAATCTGCCTGTTCTGCTCCTCACCCTTCCTCTGGTGAATCCTCTCACCCCCCACACCTCTGGCTTACAGCCCAGCTCTTATATGAGTTAATAAATAAATCTTTTTTAACACTTTGTGTGTCGGTACCCTTTAAATTTACCAGCCCTTGGGGCCAGCCATTTTCTGTGCCACCGCATGAATGGTATAAGCATTCAATAAAACACACACAACTCCTGAACTACTGGATATTAAAAAAACTGTAATCTCTCTCATAAAACACCTTACACTTTCACCAAAACAATGTGTAAAGCTTCTAGACTGAGTAGGTTCAAAGAAATAGCTCCTAATAGTTCCAAATAAATCCAGCATGGCATGAAAAACCGGAGACTAGATGAACACGTATTAAAACGTGAGCAGCCACCTGATACTGGTGACAACAACAAGTACTAATCCGTGAGTGGACCACAAAGTGTTAAAAAAAAAAAGGTAAATTAAAAAAAATTCAAAGTTACAAATTGAAAAATGTCATCTCAAAGCAGAGGCTGTTAGAGTGTGTATTCGGAAGAACTAAATTAGACTTGTAGGAAAAGAGGTAGCCCATGAATCTGGTAATGCCTCTAAAAGGATGAAACATTAAAACTGAGACCTGAAGGGGAAGAACCAGAAAAGGAACACGTGGCTACGGTGAGTGAAAGCTCTGAACGATACTTAATAGTCTAGGAACACAAAGAAGCAGAAAAAGATCTATAACATCAGAACCTATGGAATAAGCAGTAGATGGTTCTGAAGGTTTGTTGGGGCCAGATACTACGGGTCTTGAGCATTTTTAAATTTTTCCTCTGAAAAATGCAAGTCACTGAAGAGTTTTAAACAGGGAAGTGATAGAAATGTACTTCTTTTGCTGAATGGCATAAGAAATTAACACACGCTAACAATAACATAAAACCCAGGACTGACAGAATATAGACTATGGGCTAAATGATAGTATGTCTACTTCCTAGTTCTAACTACTAATGAGAAGAGGCCTATTTTAAGGTGGCATATTCTCCCACTTTTCATAGGTTCATACTCCTCTACATTTCCTGTGTATTACAAACTACACTACATCAGAATTGTCAAAGTTCCTTAATAACTTCAGATACATTTATACCTTTGCTCATGCTATTCTCATTGCCTATTCATATATTATATGAATATCTAATTACTCATATTTGATAAATCATTAAGAATGTTACATGAATCAAAGGAAGTTAAATATATATCAACTAATAAATAACTATTAAGACTGACATATAAATAGGTGTTTACAGTAACAGAAGAAATAGGATTATAAAATTTTCAGATATATTTTGGAATGTCAATATTATTTAATATTCACAGTATGTGTCCACAATGTTAATTATATCAAGTCCTACCTCCAGGCCTACCTCACATTGAGCTTTCAGCATCATTTATCATGTGGTGACAATGTATAAGAAACTGTGAGATATTAAGTGGAGAAAAAGAAAGTAAAGTGATAAGACACGGCTCCTAACCCTCACTGAATTTATAAACTAGTGTTAGGAAACGAATGAATTGCAGCAGAGAAGCAATACCAGGAACTGATATTTACTGATCTCTTATAATGAGGCTAAACTGGTTTAAATGCTTTACAGCATTGTCTTTTTAACCCTCCCCAAAACCCTATTACACATTTAAGCTATTAGCAACTCCGATTTGTCTCAGGGAGGTCAGTTGACTTTGTCAGTGCCATATGGATAGTAAATTGTGGATTCAGGATTTCAATTTGGTTATCCTTCCAAAACAGCAGCATGTAATACTGCTTTTCCTGGTAAAAGAAAAGTCCTGGTAAAATAAACTGAGAAGCACAAAGGAATTCAAGAAAGATGTAGAACACACAGAAATAATATAATTTTAATATTACTAGGAGTAATTTCAGAAGAAAGTAACTTTGGAGTTCTATCTTGAAGGATAGAAAGGATTTACCGATTCAAATAAGGCAATGAGAATAGCATTAGCAAAGGTATAAATGTATCTTAAGTTATTAAGGGACTTTGACAATTCTGGGATAATGTAGTTTGGAATACACAGAGAAATGTAGAGGAGGATGAACCTATGAAAGGGGGCAAAGTATGCCTCCTTAAAGTATGCCTCTCTGACATAAGGGCTGTATTGAACTTAAGACATTCTGAAAAAATAGCAAATGTACGGAGGAACATTCTTTGAAATCCCTTTTATATGCTTGAAGATAAATCCACCAAAGGAACTCCATTCTTATAAATTTCCTAAGAATTTTATCAATTAAGGAAAATTAACTTATCAACGAGAGGAGACTAGAAGTTGATGAAAACCCAGAAAAGCTTGGTCACACACTATCATGTCTTCTTTTTTACTAAGGGTTCATTCATTTTCCCTATAAATCCTTTACTCTCCCCAAAGTGGCCTACATCTCTTTTCCCCTTCCCCTATCAAGATATGTACTCATATTTCCCTCCTGTTTGGGGGTTTCACTTTTTTGCCTCCACGATGCCCCCATTCATATGATATTAAAAATTAATTCAGGGCCTCCCTGGTGGCACAAGGGATTAAGTCTCAGCAGTATGAAGCTATTGGCAGTCACTGCAGCACAAGTTGACCCCAGCCAGGAAACTAACCTACAGGGCACAGCAGAGCTCTCCTGTCTCTCCACTGCTCCCCTCAGCAGTGTATTTCAGTTAATCTGCCTGTTCTCCCCATTCTGTCTCCTCTCCTACATTTGTTTCAAAGGCCCCATTCTATGTTTGGGGATTATTATTCTGAATTGTAGATAGCTTCCCATCATGTATTTTGAATCCAAGTGTAGTTCAAATTCAGCTGCTGATGTTTTATCATTTCTTGCTCATCTTTCCTTACCAATGAGGTAAAGAAGGAGTAAAAAAAGGCAAAAGTCTCCCCAACCATATAGAGCCAATTCTGTATGTTCAAAGAACTTATAACTGAGGAGAAAAGTTTAATTCTTTCTTCTGCGTGGACAATGAGATCTGTAGGATTCATTTCCCTTAGTTGCAAAACAGAGCAACCAGGGTAAAAATTCTGCTAGTTTCATTTCAGCTGCAAGATGCTAGAATTACAGTAAAATGGAAATACTAACATCTTGAGAAAAAATGAATACTTGGTTTCTGTAATGAAAATACTGGATAATTTAAGCTACTCGCTTAATTTCATATGTGTTCCTATTCTAGACTGAAGGCAGTTGATAGTAAACATGTATTTTGAACATTTTTTGTATGTCTTATGATCTCTAAAACAAGGCAAGTACAACTTTATATTTCTAACCCAAATGCTTATTAAGGAATCTTACTTCTTTTCAATCGTGTTGTTTGTCATCTCTGACATTAAACTTCCAACTCCTAGTTCTTCAATTCTCAGAACCCATTCATTATCTGAATTTTCTTCAGATAATCATGTAACCCTAGTCCTAATCTCTTCCTCACTCATAAAACCTTTTGCAAGAGTGAAAACAAGAGCATTTCAGGATGTAAAGAACATTAATCTAATATTTCCTCATGGATGCCAGACATTTCAGAATGTTTCCCTGCATTTATTCAATATGGTAATCGCTAGTATGCATCAATTTGGCCAGAATTTCCCCTAGGAAAATTTTATTTTCACTATTTCAGAATTTTCTCAAAGTTCTTTTTTTTTCTTTATTTCTTTTTTTATTTTATATTTCAAAAGGGCAAGTTTATTAGGAAAATGAGACAGAATAAGAGAGGTACCTACATAATCACAGGTGGGCAGGAGAGATGCTGCTCTATTTTGCAAAGTGAAAGGTTTCTAAAAAGAGACAAAGTTGTTTTCTGCACCAAATTTCTTATGCTTTTCAGCAAATTCATCTATGTTTAAGGTAATCTGTACATGTGTATTTATATGCATGTGCATGTATGTACCCAGGTGTGTGTGTGTGTATAATATACATATATATGCAAGAATTTTTAAAATTTTACTCAGTCACTACAGGATACTGTATTTCTTCAGTATTAATTTAATGTCTGCCTTAAATATGGAATTACATTATTGGGGTTTGAAAGATATTTTTAGATGCTTTATATGGAAGAAGCTATTCAAATATAGTTGCATTACTTCCAAACAAAACATTTCTTTTCTTTCCTTTGTTGGAAAGCTAAAAATATGCCCTGTTAAATTTTTCTGCTTGAGGAAAAACAAACAATAACAAAATGGCTTCAGCAGTGTTCAGTTTGTGACATGGATATAAACCAGGACTGCATATCCATGTTTAATGTGATTGTTGACTCTAGGCATTTCTGACATCACAAAAATTATATGATCTTAGGAATCATATATGTTTCAATGTGCATGTATTATTCAAAGCCAGCACTTGGATTAAAAAGAGAGAAAGATAGGATCTCAAAGAGATAATTGCTGTCCTATGTTCAGTGCAACATGAAAGGGAAAATGAGGAATTGTTCAATGGGTATGCAAGAAGAAAAATTTCTAGAGATTTGTGGTACAGCATCCTGCCATTTTGCTTATAGTTAAGAACAAAAAGGTAAAATTGTATTAGGTCACAAACTCTAGACACACACATATGATGAATTAAATGTTTCTTCTTTGTTTGAGAAGTCTCAGGGTTCTGTGCAAGTTCAAGGTAGAGGTGTCACTGATGTTCTTGTTTTTCCCCTGACAATTTAGTATAGCCAGACTTTGCTCAAGAACCCAGAAGTAGTGTACATGTGTGCATGTGTGTGTCTAGGAATGGCGAGAGGGCAGAAAAACTGCTAGTGGACTTTGAAACTTACTTATTAGAGCTACTTTGTGACAGTGTCAAGAGAATGCTTCCAATCATTGGGAAGAATTACCCAGGGAACAACAATGGTGCTAGAACTGTTAGTATTACTATTAAGAGTTGTTATGATTAGCGTAACTAGAGAATCTGACTGGCTCCCTCCTGTGCGCTCGCCCCAGTGTAACACCAATGTGCCATGGAGGATATACTGCTGCCTGGGAATATTGAAAGTAGTCATTGGCTGGTCTAAGGAAATTTAGATGCAGAGATAAGCTCTGAACAAGAGAGAGAGCAGTCTACATATGCCGGTGTCTAGTTTAATGAAACAGACTCAAAACATTACAATTGTTAGTGTGTACTTCTATTGTATATTAATACTTGAATCACTCTGATATAATATTTAGTGTTTTGTTTTCTAAAGTGGGCTCTTTCCTTTTATTGTCTCAATGTACACTATTTTAGTAGGAGGAGGGGTTGGGAAGGGAGATTTTTACTCATTTATATGTATAAACAAAAATATATCTTTTACCCACAAATGCCCAGGCATTGTCAAATAAGAGCAAATTCTGCCAAAATGTTAGGCTGCTAGTTATTTTGCATAAAACACACATCCAAACACATATTAACTGAACAGCAGATGGCAGAGAAAAGAAAATCAGTTAGAATGCAGTGTGGGTGAAACATACCCAATAAGTTCTATAAAGATGGAAACCTGGGCATAAGAGACACCATATTGAGTAAGCAAATGGAATGTCTAATGTGATTCTTTCATCCTTACTGCTTTTGATTTATCCTGTCTCTATAAATACATTATCATTTTTATCATGATGCCTTACAGCTTTTATTTAACGGAGAAGGGGGGAGGTGGAAAGAATATGTTTTTGTAATAATACATCTTGGTAAATAATCCAGGAATAAAGACTTGTAATGACGTACTTCCTAATATTAATTAGTAGATAAAAATTAATTTAGATAAAATAATAATGTACTAGCAAATAAAGGTTATATATGGCTATACATTAGTCAAACATGTATGAGAAGTATCCAGCTCATTTTATGAGTCAAATTAGTAAAATATTTATAATTTTAATATTACTCAGGTTATACATTCTTTTTCCCAGTCAAAATAAAAAGTAGAAAAATAAGGGTAAGTATTTTAAAAGAACATGTGCACAAGAATTAAAATATTTGCTCATTTACATACTGATTTAGACTGTCAATCAATAAAATTACTAATTTAAACTGGATTGAAACTGAGATGCATACTTTAAATGAAAGTAATGGCAGATGTTAGATTTAGAGAAAACAATAATATAACTTAATACATAAGGAGATAAATGAAAAAATACTTGAGAGATTTTTCTAGAGCAAAATATGATTAAACTTGACCACAAATACGATATACCTATATGTTTTAATATATTACAAAACAAGAAAACACATGCCCCAAGCTAACAATAGACAAGAGAACTGATTGCTTCTAAAGGGGCATCTTTACTTTTAGATGAATTAAGGAGTTAATGAAATGCATTGTAGAGGAGGAAATGAAAAATGCTATTTAAAAGGGAAATGTAGTATTAGGGGAATATCAACTATGAAAAAGGGATACAACAAAGAAATTTCCTAAACCTGCAGATACTTGTCTTTAACAATAAAAACTGCTGGCCAATTTAAGACTGCAGGCACAGAAATTAACTACAGTATAACTATTCAGTTTATATGTGGTGTGTATATATATATACATATACACAGAATCTTTCCAAACCAGATTTTTAAATTGTCCAATTAAACAACATCTTTGGGTCCTCTCTGGTGGCCCAACACATTAAGTCTCAGTCTGTGAAGCTATCTGCAGCCACTGCAACATGAGTTCAATACCTGGCCAGGGAACTTCCCACATGGCACAGCACTGCTCTCCTCAGCAGTGAACTTCAGTAGATCCACCTCTTCTGCTCCCCACTCTGTCTCTGATGAATCCTCTCCCCACCCCACACCTCTGGCATACACCCCAGTTCTTGTATGCATAAATAAATAAATCTTTGAAAAAAAACATAACATCTTTGTCCTGTTATTTTTTCACCTGTCCTAGTTCTCTCTTCCAGCAAAGACTGAGTGAAATACCAGAGACCCCTTGTATGAAAACACATTGTATGAAAATACATTGCTCCCCAGCACAAGTGTACATCAGTTATCACAGCAGGCTGTGTGTGAATATTTGCTATTGTGGTGCTGCACTTGATATATACACATTTGCCAAGCAAGAGGATATTAATTAATTATGGAGAGTCATTGAATGTGCCTCAGCACAACTGCAGACCCCGTCTTGCTTTCCCTTTGATGTCACCTGGCTGAAAGCTTAACTTGAGCCGCAGTATAGTCCTTCTGAGACTAAGTTTTGTGTTGCTCTGGACAAGCTGAAAATGGTATTGTCACAGTCCATTATAATTTTCATAGCAGCCATCTCACAGTTCTAGGAAGCAAGTCTGTTTTGCATGCATGAAAGAAAGTCTCAAGTCTAGGGCAGGTGGGTAGGTGGTTATTTCTGGCTGCAAATTTGCTAAGTTTCTAAATCAGTCCTTCTTTAATTAGGAGCTTTTCTTCTGAGCTATTTTGATGTTAATAATATATGGCTGTCACACTCCTTGTACATGTTCCCAAACACTGATACAAACATTATTAAATCTAATCAGTGTTTATGGAGTATTCCATATGCTACCCACTGTGAATCTTTTGAAATGTCATTTTATTGGATAATGCATAAGGAAAGGTTGGTATATACAATGACATGCTTTTGTTCCTTCAGTCAATGGATTTTATGAAAAACTTTCTACAGATGGTAGTTGTTTTCAATTATCATTTAGCTATATTTTATAAGAAATATTTTGTTTATTAGACTTCTATCTAACATATATTTAAATTCACAACGACTTTCTACACTGAAGAGTACAATTAACTTTCTCCTGACTAGATTAAAGAACAGAAACAGTGTTGCAAATGACTTTGATTAAATAAAAAAAAAAATATGTTCAGATGACACCTCCTGCAACCAGGCATTAAGAAATATTTAGCAAGAATTGAAAACCAGGAACTACACGTAAAATACCTAAAATAACATTAGAAAGAAAGCCTAAGCAATGCAAAACTTATTCTTGCCTAAGACATGTGAATAACTGCCCAGACTGTTGTGCATTACAATAGAAAGCTGTTAATGCTCTCTGTATTAACAATCAACTACTAATATTCAATGTGCCATCAAAAGTAATTCTAACCAGATGGCCCTATATTCCCAAAGATGTGCATATGTACTTCCTCTCCTTGAGCAATGCTATCAAGAACATTATATGTCTAAGAGGCAGAGTTGCAGATGCAGACTTGGCACTAAGCAGACACATAGTCAACCACGGAAGAGGCTGCTCAGGGCCCACATACAGGAAGCTCCAGGGTAGCTAGTCCATTTACCTCTTCATCCGTAGCCATATGCCTAAATAGTCATCATCACTAGGGTCATTGTCTCTTAAAAGCTAAGATGAATAATATCTGTTTAGGAAAAACGATCCATTTTCATAGCTTTCCGACAGTATCATATAGCTGGATTAAGTTATCACTGCCTTAAGAGACTAGAGACAATGGGGCTTTCCTCTGGACATCAATACATTTCAGTCCTAAGCTGCACAGGCCCTTTATACTGCACGCTATGTAGGTTCTTTCAATCTCTTAAATCTTTGTGTTCAGACTTTCACAATTCATCTGATAGATTAGACAGAAAAACACCAAGAATAAAAATAAAAATACCAACATTAAACACAAGAGATGAAAAGCAAAACTTTTTTTGGTAAGAGACAGATTTAAAAAATTTATTATTTGACTAGTTTATTATATCTACTGTGAATGCGGGGCTGACTTTTGTCATTTTACTGATTTTACGATGCTTTCCAATCACTGTGGCACTGTTTTCTCAAATGTTATTTAATGCTAATAAACTATAAAGGGTTTTCTCCTTTTTTCTTTTTGCAAATCTATCCTAAACAGCCACTAGAAGTGTATAATTTTTCTACTGTTTACTTTTATAATTAAACGAAGGACATTCAATGCCTGGCAGGCAGGTACTTTTTTTTTTTATGGATGATGAAAAGAATTTCCTATGAAATGACAGTGTAGTTGCCACCTGAAATATTAAGTGGCACATATGACTTTTAGCTATATAGGGTACTTATATGCTCCTTTTATTATAGTGTTCTGGATAGAAGTAATCCATGCACCTCTTCCCATGAGTCTCACATCACCCCCTGCTTAAGACTTGCCAGAAGCATTTAGAGAAAGCAGCTTCCCAAATGGGACTATCATGTGAACCTCTCATTTACCAGTAAAATAGTTGCTATCTCTTTAAATATGTTTTATTCCAAGCCGAGTTGTCATTAGGCATCAAAGGGTAATTGTTTCTTTAAAGTCTAAGTAAAGTCAGATTATAGTATTCAGATACTATATATACAAATGTGGACTAGATTTTAGAATTAGGTCCAACAAGTTATTTGGTTTAGCCTCTAAAGAATTTCCTTTTTAAGGACTGGGAAGTACTTAAGGATAAATGTTAAAAGATCTGCATTTGTAAAGATATGTTACAGTTTACAACAAAACCTGGACTTGTAAAAGTCCTTTTGCCATTAACAACCTACGTATTAGTCTACCTCTAATCTAACTTAAATTTTGAGTGGTAGGTTTTCAATTGAAAAGTTTCTTTTCTTTTTCTTTTTGAAAAACTCATCAAAATCAGTGGATTCAGCTGAACTCCCAAACTTCTCCAAAAGTGTACATACTAAATCAGTGTCCAAGAGTGATGGTTTCTGGTGTTTCCTTTCCATATGCCTTCAGGCACACACATGTAATTTTGTGCTTCAAGGAGTTAGCACTTCATAAAAACAGAGATGAACAGTTATAAAACATATACCAGTGCCCTTTCAAAGTAATTAAAAATATGGCCTTTCCCAGTACTCATTTCCTTCCCTTTGGACATTGCCCTGTCTATACACTCTGTGTAGCTTCTCCTCTAATGCACAGAATACATTCTATTTCTTTTGTACTCTCCCCCAAAGAATCATATCTTAAAACTTACATAAATGTGTCACACACATTATTATTATGTTTCTAAATAAGTTCACTACATTAAAACTAATAACTTTATTAATTCAATTTGGAGAACAAACTGTAAACTATCTTCTGAAAGTATGTTTTTTAAAAGAAGATTTATTTAATTATGCATATAAGAATTGGGGTGTAGGCCAGAGGTATGAGGGGGGTGAGTATTCAACAGAGACAGAGTGGGGATCAGAATGGGCAGATGGACTGAAATACACTGCTGAGGGGAGCAGTGCACAAGACGGGAGAGGTCTGCTGTGCCATAGGGGAAGCTCCTTGGCCAGGGGTTGAACTCATATGCTGCAGTGGCTGCTGATAGCTTCATTGCGCTGAGACTGAACCCCTTGCTCCACCAGGGAGGCCCTGAAAGTATGTTTTTACTATGTTTAAAGGGGTCTGCAAAGTGGGAAATATAAACAATATATTTTCATTAAAAACAGTGGGATGTGTATTTGATGAATAAATTAAAATTTAGTTACAATTAACTTTTCAACTCTGCTGCTGTGGTTTTTTTGTTGTTGTTTTTTAAAGATTTATTTATTTATGCATACAAGAGCTGGGTGTAGGCCAGAGGTGTGGGGCTGTAGAGAGGATTCACCAGAGACAGAGTGGGGAGCAGAACAGGTAGAGTCACTGAAATACACTGCTGAGGGGGGCAGCAGGCAAGGCAGGAGAGGTCGGCTGCACCATCTGGGTTAGCTCCCTTGCCTGGGATTGAACTTATGCTGCAGCGGCTGCTGATAGCTTCATAGTGCTGATACTGAACTCCTTGTGCCACCAGGGAGGCCCTGCTGTGGGTTTCTGTATTTGACACTAACATTTGGTAAGCTAAATAGTTTAATAAAATTGTGTCTTTCTAGATTATACCACATGCGAATATATTTCTAAAGGTATAAATTAGTATGCCATTTGTTTGAATATGCCTAAAATCAAAACAATTTCCAATATGATATTCAACCAATCTTGGAAAGCAGCTTTAAAGATCTCGGAAGTTGCCATTTAAGTATATAAATAAGTGAATGCATGTGAATGTACATGCATGCATATGGGTATGTGAATATGAATGTAATTATAGACAAGTTCATTAAACTTATTTCTTATTGTGCATTGATAATATTCTTAAAAAACAATGGAAAAATCATAAAACCAAAGATTCTTAAATATTTTGTTGCATTCTAGGGGCTACAGTAATGTCCATATCATATGCTACCTACACTATTTCAGGTTTTTTAAATTTATTTATGGTTATTGAAGTACCATTGTTTTACATCCTTACTAGTGTTTTATTTCAGGTTTTTACTTAACAGCATCACTGTGTTTCGCGTGACATATTTTGATCTCAGACAGATATAAATTGAGTCATGTTATGAAGTTCCAGTAAACATTTTATCCTTAAACTTGTTTCCATACTATAAAAATAACCTAATTCCCTAGTATATAACATGATTCAAATTTAATTCTCAATTTAGCATTATTTCCTTATCCAAAATCTGTTTATTAAAGAATTGCATAGTTCTATTCAAAACAGTACAGTTTAGAAAAATGTGCTCCTATTCAGTCATCTTATAAATAGTGTCATAAAGGATAACTGACAACCATAGTGGATTCATAAATATTAAATGAATTAGTAATAAAATCTTCCCCAATACCATTTGAAATTAAAGATATAGCCTTTAATGAAAATAATTTTTTATACTTTTCTTTTTACTCCTTTTATGCAGAACATAAGGTTATATATTTCAAGTAAAACAAAGGATCCTTTGTTTGACTATTCGGTTTCAACAAAAGTAATTGTACAAAAGCTCAGAATTATCTACATACAAAGAAGCATAAATTTGAGAAGTAATTTTAAGGATGGCCAGTTGTTGTCAGTTTGTTTGGGACATTGCAGTTTTAGCACTAAGAGTCCTTTGTCTATGGAAATTCTTTGGTTCCTGACAAAACACGTACTTACAACTTGGTAACTTCAGAGGTAACGTTCAAATGGTTCCTTAGTCTGCTTAACTAAATATGGCCTGAATAGTTCACTAAAACAAACATATATATATATATCTTTTTTTGGTTAGAAGGTTTTGTGTCAGTCTGGAGAAAAAAATATATCTAGTATTATCTATTAGGTTTGTAACGTCCTCATTATCTACTTATTTGCCAAGTGCTAAAATAGTCCCTAGCGGGCCTCCCTGGTGGCACAAGGGTTAAGTCTCAGCACTACCAAGCTATCAGCAGCCACTGCAGCTTTACTTGGATCCCTGGCCAGGGAGCTGACCCATATGGCACAGCAGACCTCTCCTGTCTTGCCCGCTGCTCCCCTCAGCAGTGTATTTCAGTCATTCTGCCGGTTCTGCTCCCCACTCTATCTCTGGCGAATCCTCTCACCCTCTCCCCCCCTCACCTCTAGCCTGCACCCCAACTCTTGTATGCATAAATAAATAAAAGCAAATCTTTAAAATAGTCACTTTTTTGTCACAATATTATTAGAATTTTGGAGCAGAGATACCTTAAAGTTCTATCTAATGTCCTATAAAAGAGTCAAATCACTCCAGTTAGAGTCGGAAAATAAGAGTTTTCCAAATTTGATTTATTATCGTTGTTTTTGTGCAAACTATAAAACCTCTATGTTGTGAAAGAGCAGGTAAGGAGCAGGTATGTTTGAAACTTCTTATTTATTAAAGAAGTGGTCTAAGGAGCATCCGGAATAGGTAGTAGATCAGCAAATTTCTTATCAATAGCTATACATTTATTTACTTATTTATAACCCATTTACTCATTAATTTTAGAAAATTCTAAAGATTATGAATGGAAAATAGACATCTCCCACACTTTTGATTCGAAGAATCAGGAAAAAAAAAAGGGTCTTGAAGAGTCTATCAAAATATAATATTTCTCACCTGAGCTTTGCCTCTGAAGGGGAAAAGGTACAATTACTGTTGTTTATTAGTGATTCTTTTATATTTGAGTCCTTATGAGAAAACATTCTATACTTCTGATTATTCCTAACACAACTGAGAAGTTTTATTGAAGTTTAATGTTTCTACAGTTTTACCACTAATCCTTTTTCTAATTGTGGGCAATGTTTAAAACATTGGTGGTGAAATTTTAAAAACTGCAATCAAGTTACTGTGGAATGATTACCATCATGGGTAAGGTCAGGATTACACTGGTATTTATAATACAAAGGGGTGCAGATAATTACTGTTCCTTTCAATCCCATTCATACGTATCAACAATGGTATCATCATCATATTGCTTTTGTGAGAGCAAAGTATAACGTTCCACAATTCTATTAATTTTCCTTTAGTATTATTCCTCAAAAATATATCCTTTACAAATGGGGTTATATCTGTAAGAACTAGTTCAATGTGGTTTGGTGTTAACATTGGCATTTCTTCACATCAAATAACCGTATACGTGTTAAAAATCTGGCTGATTTAACTTGAAATATTGTCAGGTAATAAGTACAAGAGCTATCTATGTCTTTATATAAATAACTAGAAGATGAACAATCTTTCATATGAAAGAAAAATGATATTTTAAGCCTAAATTTTGCCTTGCAATCTCAAGAGTAGGTGGAACATTTTTTAAAATGTCCTTGAACTTCTTATTTTAAAGCATTCTTACAAAGTTATCGGAGTTTAAAAAGTTAATCATAAAAACTACTGACAAACAATGGAGAGAAGTGTAGAACTTACTCTGCAATCAGAAAAGTGGTGGTTGGGACATAAAACAAATGATGACATTTTAACATTTGCAATGTTCACCTGCTTTAGTTCATTTCTTGCAGATTGCAACTAGTAATCCTTCTGGTTCAAGCTCAACATAAAGACATCCTGAATTTCCAGAAAATAATAGGAGCATTACAATAGTCATCATGCAATTCATATTCCAGGCAATTTGCTTTTTCATCTTGCCTAGACACCCTGCACTGGTTTCTATTACCTTTCTGTTTCAATTCGTGCTGTTCCTATTATGGAGCCTAGTGCACATCTAACTCTTTCATTTGGCATGGACTCCAATACATAAATATATTTGCCCCATCTATACAAGACTTTTGCAGATTTTGCTCAAGGCAAATGGAAACACAGAGGGAAACTAGTCAACCTGTCAAAACAAGTATTTCCCCTTAATGTGTAAATAAAGTTTATCTAAATTGGGCTAGAGGTACAGAAAAATGAACTGGACTATTCCCCTTCATCAAATTTCCTATGCTGCTTATCCCTTATCTACTTGGGTTTTGTCCTTTATAAATAAAAAAGGGGGTTTGAAGACAAAAAGATGAAAAGAGGAGGAAGAGAGGGGAAGGAGAAAAAGATAAAAGAGAAGGGCCATGTACATTTCCCTATGCATCTACAGGCCATCTCTGTATTGAAGTGTATATAAGAAATGATAATATTTGCATGGCAACCCAATGACTACGTTGCTGTATACTAAGTCAACAGCTTGAGGGCACTGACTACACCTAAGGCAAAGGGGTCTAAAAACTCAACACAGTGAAGTTAAAATTTTGGTATTCTCTGCTCTAGATGTCCAAATTCTATATAATTTAGTAAGGTAGCGCCAAAAGTAACTGAAATACTTAACTGTTCTGTGGGATTATGTAACAGATATAAATTAGAAATTAATGGATGCTAGATACGGTTATTTAAGCAAAATCATATGAAACAACTTGAAGAGCCATGAAAACAATAATTATGCCCCTGATAAATATGTGAATCTGCTTTTTCCAAGGTTGGAAAATATTATCTATGATATAAAAAATGTTTAATAGAATCCACATTCTTCTAATTCAATAGGAATCTTAGGTCAGCACTGCCACAAGCATCCTACTTTGAGCCTCTCATTTGATCCTCACAATTTAGAGACCTATGTAGAGGGATTATGGTGTCGGGCGGAATATGCATCATCTAAGGGTAGAGCTGAAATTTAACCCAAATATCTCTTCCAAAGACCATGCTCTTTCTACGAAAGCTGTGGTTTTTTTAAACTTGATGAATCAGAAGACACTTTCTTTTCAACAAGTCTTACACAGAAACTAACCTTATAAAACAGATGAAGTTGGAGCTGTTCTGTGTGAGTATATGTGCAGCGATATGAGGTTAGGGGGTGGTAAGGTTCCCATACATCAACAACTGTTGATGGACCTCGAGAGAAATCCCTTGGGCATTTTCGGGCATCCATTGAGAAATGATTGCATTGAATTATGAAACCCTAAGAATTACATCCGCTCACATGTAAATCTCCAGTAAAACAGGACTTAAAACACAAATTTATGTATCTGTCATAAGATATAATGGCTTCCTTATTACTTGTGTTATCTGTGTCCTTGTTTTCTCTCCCTCACTAAGTCTTTAAGGGCAGAGGAAGAAGGATTAAGGGTCTAATAAAAAGAAGATTGATAAATAGTGGAGCTGTCGGCAGCGGCGACGCGAGTTCGATGCCCGGCCGGGGAGATTCCCACATGGCGTGGCAGACCTCTCCTGCCTCGCACTCTGCTCCCCTCAGCAGTGTATTTCTGTCGATCTGCCTGTTGTGCTCCCCACTCTGTCTCTGGTGAACCCTCTCACTGCCCCATGCCTCTGGCCTGTACCCCAGCTTGTACGCATAAATAAATAAATCTTTAAAAACAACAAGAGCAAAAAAACAACAAGAACAAAAAAGAAGATTGATAAATAAAACTAAGTATACAGTCAACAGCCATGTATTAAAGGTAGGTTTCTATAATAAGGGCAAAATATTATTTCTGATCATCCTTTCCCGTCTCACGCCGGTATGTCTAAAAAGGGGAAATGTTAAAGATGTGGACCAATTTGCTCCTAAGGATCTTTCAGCAGAAATATTTCCCAGCAATAAAACCAAGCCTGCCTTCCACAACTTGGGCATCACTTATGTTCATACACAAGTAATCTTGAAAATAGCAGCTTGAACAAACAGCTTTTATAGTTTCTAAATTTGGATGAACTGAATGATGCATTTAAGTATTTTTCTAGATACTATAACACTTTTTCATTTCAATTCTATTTTTTTTCTTATAAATTCAAATACAGATCCCCATAGCAGACAAAGATATAGATCACCGAGACTGCTAGTCAGGCAAAAAGATAATGTCACACATTATCTGTTAGACCCTTATCTTTATCCTGTCCTCCACAAACACTGTGACCCTTTTAAAGGTATACTATCAGCACTCTTGACAAAACAGTTACCAGTGTTTGTTTATTTCTGATTTAAATGTAACTTAGCAATACAGTTTTTTATACAGATTCACAATATTAAACTTTGCTGTGATGAACTTGTCTCATACCTTAACATAAATAGAGAAAATATACTAGATTGTTTCATTTTCACTTTTATGGATATATGCAATACTCCTGTTCAGATCATTCAAGTAAGTGAGGCTATAAGGGTGTTCAACTTGGGCTCCTGTGTATCTATCTTCATTGCTTCCTAAAGGCAGTCTGACAAAATGGTAGTGTTACCCTATCTTGACTTCTGTGTGGTCCTATTTTCCACACTTGATCACTGAATAAAAGACAATCTTTCCAAATTGTGTGTAGCAACATGCAGTTAGTAACACTGGATCTTAAATGATTTAGAGTCACAGGAGTCACGAATGAAAACAGGGAGAAAATGAGGTGAGACAATAAGAGTTGAAAGAAGCAGCAACACGATAAAAAATATTGAAATCACCTATTTCAAACCATGTTATATAAAAGACATAGGAAATACAATATCCTTACCTGACCATGACATTGCTGATTGAATACCAATCAGTACAACTAGATTATCTTTGTCAGTCTTTAGAGTGAATCTACAATGAAGCAAGCATGCTATTATCTAGTGTCTACTTGGAACCAATGGTATAACGTAACAATAGCGGGCTGAAATAAAAGTTCAGTGTCTGAAAACTAACTAAGCTCAATTATGAGATTAACTGCCTTGGGCTCACTATCTTCTCAATTAGTGGCAACTCTATTTTTACCAATTACTAAGATCAAGTATCTTGAGAAAGTTTTCCTTGACTTGTCTCCTCATATCTATCATTTTAGTAAAGTTCTATTCATTCTATCATCAAAAAATTAGAAAAACAACATTGTAATTTATGGTTATTATTGATCAAATTTGGTCAAATGTTAGCAATATCATCTGGTTTAAACTGATATATCCGTATATTCTTCCAGATTTCATGAGCTGTACTAACACTACCTTGGACTAAATTACTATTATCTCCAACCTGAATTATCACAATAACCACTTATCTGGTCTATCTGCTTCCAACCTGCCATGTTTATCAAGTCTGTTCTTAACACAGTATGCAGAGTAATTTTGTCAATACCTAAGTCAGAGTATGCTTTTCTTCTGCTGAAAACCTTTCAATGGATTCTCATTTTTTAAGCAAAAGTTCAGATCTTTCTTATGACCAAAAAGATCCTACATCATTTGAGTGTACAGCTCTGACCCTCCTCATGACTATTTTAACCTTTTCTTTTAGTATTCTACCACTCATTTAGTTGTATCTCACTACTGGCCTCACTAATTTTCTGAAATGCATCAGGCATATTTCTGCCTTAGGGCCTTTGCACTAACTAGCCTCTCTGGCTGAAAAGCAGATACCTGCTTGACTTTCGTCCTTTGGATCTTTGTAGAAACACCATCATGTAAGTGAAGCTTGCTTTGGCTACTGTATCTCAAATACAAACATACACCCAACTGTCTCTCCTTTGCTTCCTTTTTCTTACGACATTGACTATGTTCTTACATACATTATAAATTTTTTTTTAAATTTTGTATAAGTTTTTATTAGTATATGTTCCAGGAAGGCAGAATGTTTTAACTGTTGTGTGTACTTTGGTGTCCACAGAGCCTACTAATGTGTCTAGCAATATAAATTTTTGCTGAATAAATGGGTGAATGGGTCTTTAACATTAAATTATTTATTAGGTTAATTCACCCCTTATTCTATCATTCAAATTCCATTCATGTGTTCCTTTGGTGAATATTGTGTCCGACTGCAAATTTTGAGTGAGGAAATCTCATTTGTATCATGAGTCAGTAAGTGTTAATCTAGGAGGGGAACGGGTAAAGCAATATAGTACGGACTTCTCTAAATTTCTCTCTGGTGTTCCTTAGGAATAGAATGCCAGTTTTATCTTTTTCTTTTCCATTTCTTCCTCCTCCCTTTTGCTTTCTTTTTTAAAAGATTTATTATTTTATTTATGCATATAAGAGCTGGAGTGTAGGCCAGATGGGGGTGGTGAGAGGATTCACCAGAGACAGAGTGGGGAGCAGAGCAGGCAGATTGACTGAAATACACTGCTGAGGGGAGCAGCGGGCAAGACAGGAGAGGTCTGCTGCGCCATGTGGGAAGCTCCCTCGCCGGGGATCGTATCTATGGGCGCCATGGATGCTGCAGTGGCTGCCCATAGCTTTGTAGTGCTGAGACTTAACCCCTTGAACCACCAGGGAGGCCCTCCTCCCTTTTTTCTCGACACCAGTAAAGGCATAATTGCTAGTCCAGCAGAGAAGAAAAAGTTTTTTAAATTTACCATGCCCTGATCCCTAAAACTTGTTTCCTGGGTTTCCACAACCAAATGGTTCTCTCAAAGATCCAAGCAGATCCTTCACAAGAGGAGATGAAATATTAAATTATACATACTTTTGTATAACTGATACTTATCGCTATTATCCATGAGAATGGAAGGAAACTGACCAGTATCTAAACATAACACTTTCTCACTGGATATAAGAAAAGTTGCTAGGAAACATTCTGGTAGCTATAAGAAGAGTCAGAGAAATATCATGCTTGAAATGTTATTTATAAAGCGTTTTCTATGGCAACACTAGCAAAACAAACAATTTGAAAAATGTAACTGCAATTCCTTTAGGTTCTTCTTTGATAAAGTTTCTTTACTGTTGAAGCCCATGAAGCATCAGGAAACATTACATTTGGCAGGTGCTTCATTACTATTTAAGCCTTGAGAAAGCATCAGCGAAAATGGGTCTCAAAAAGGTAAAATTGAGCAAGTCATTGATAAAATAAAATGTTGAATAAACATCTGCTAACAGGCTTTTTAACACCTAAGACCTGTGGGTGGTAAAGAAATGAGGGGAAATTGAAGTAGAGCAAGCAAATGTCACTGGCAGGATTGGGGGATTTGAGCAGCTCTGCTACTTGAAATGCTAGGGATTGTCATAAACACGGTGTAGGAATTCTGACCTGGGAAGTGAGTCACAGTGAGTCTGCTAGATCACAGTAGGCTCAGCAGCAATGAAATATTGTTTCATTTAATTAAGAAGGTAAGTGATTTAGGCCTAGGTCATTTTATTTCTTTGCAACCCTGTCTCAGTTTTATTTTTTTAATCATTGCTAATATACATGCCTAACTAATTAATGTTTAGACAGTAATAATGCTACTTGCAAATGATTCCTTTTAATATCAAAAACCTGTTGAAAAGCACTATCTCTGAGAATCATTAGGCTCTGTTTGGAGAATCTATAAGATCTGTCTTTTAAACCACCGAGACAGAAATACTACCCAAAGTGTCAGGTCTCTGAATGGTAGGCATAAAGATACTAGGTATAAACAACAAATTTCTACACAAGATTCAGCCATGTCAACCTAATCTTTGGTAATTCTTATAGCTAAACATGAGTATGTATGTGAGACTGAATGTGAAAGCTATAAAAGCTTAGTAAATGTTAAGAAAAAAATAAAAAGGAAACCTTTACATGGCTTCAAGATCTTCTCAGGCAAAAGCTTATTATTTGCTCTATTGCTTATAGATTACATTTAATTATAGTCTCCATATGGTCAACTGATCATTCAATTCTCATAAATGATTACCAGCATTCTTCCACAAAAGAAATTCCTTTCATGTCAAAAGGCAAGAGTGTTTCAGACTACGGACAAAGTTGGCTTTCCCAATGAGACAGAAGGATTCAAACTGAAAGGGATAACCTGAAAGGTATAGTTTTTGCATGACTGCTTTTCTCCTCTCTATAGTCACACATAACTATTCCTACTTTGTAGAGATAAACTAGCTTTACATGATAACTGGCAAGATAATTTTGGTGATTCTATAATGACTTATTGATTTATGCATCCCTATGTTTACAGCAGCATTATTCATCATAGCGAAGACACAGAATCAAACTAAACGGTCATTGACATAGTACTGAACAAAGAAACTGGTATATTCAATAGAACACTACTCAGTTACTTAAGAAAAAAAAGATGACATGGTGCCTTTTGCCACAAAAATGCGTAGATCTTATAGTGACTATGCCAAGTGAAATAAGTCCCAGTCAAATGGAGAAAACACACTAACTCTTGGACTCAAAAAAAAAAAAAAAAAAAAAAAATGCGGCTTTTAGAGGGCCGTGGAGGAAGGATGGCATAGAAGGGGTAATTTGATAGTATACTGACACTGGAGTTATACAATTATATAATTTTATAAATAAATGGTCTATCAATAAAATTTCATATAAAAATAGTGTTTTTTTCTTCATGGCTGCCCCATCATAATGAGGTGCTACTCAAAACCTTATTTATACATAAAAGCTTCTTCCTTAGGCACTTATGACTCTGAGGGTACTGGTCTGAATGGACATTTGAAACCTGATCCTGTATTATTTCATTCACAGTCCACTGCTCTTTAACATTATTTCCTCCCACTCCTCAGCCTTTGTTAACTGTCCTCTTGGTATAGAAAGTATGTTAATTTCCAATCCTGTTTAAGATACGGAGCTGAAAGTCAGTCTCTTCCAAGTAGAAGATAAGGTTTCAAAGCAATTATGCATCAAAAGTGCTTTCATTAAGCTATGTTGATAAATACCAAATTACCCTTGGGGAAACAGATTTGAGACTGTGGTCATCCACAAAACAAGGGGCAGTATCATAACCTTCCAAATAAAAGGAGATTAGGGTGCATGTGGATATGCAGGGGGTGAGAACAGAACACTACAGGGAAGTGGAGAAAGAGATATTTATTATTTCAGAATAACTGGCCTTAACTCTTTTATTCTCCCTTCAAATTGAGTCCATGGTCTTAGTAATGATGTATTTGGTTCAGGGAGGAGGGAAATTCAGAGTTTGTTAAGATGCCATTAAATGAAAATGTATAGATTGCAGAAATACACTCTCAATGATAATGATATGCCTGTGAAAAAGAGCAGTGGTATACACAGCCAAGAGTTGAACTTTCCAGAAAGCCTATCCTTACCAACTGCTACCTTCCACTACTACCAGTCACCCCATCCCCTAATTCCACTCTGGGGATCAAGGAGCTAAGCTGAATTCCACTATATGAACTTCTGCCCTCACTTTCTACAACATGGTGCATCTTTGGCTAACTAAATTGGGAATGTTCTCTAACCTGGGCAAGAGAGAGAGGGAAAGAGAGCACAACTAGAGGGACTGGCTGTGCTTCAAGTCTGCGGGATTGGAAATGCCTTCAATACTACTTGGCTAGAATCCTGTAAATTAATTACATCAAGTTTCGTGAAGCTCCTTCTTTATATACTTTATATTCAATCTTGTTGATATGAAGACAAGTCTTTCTGGGGTCAAAGAGCAACTGTAAACAACCACTGGGAATAATGTTGTTAAAAGTAGCTCCAGGTAAGAAAACCACTATCAGGACCTGCCTTAGCACCCTGCATTCTTGCCTTCCATTCTTTGGAATCTCTTAGCGCGTATTCTTAGGGGTGGCACCAGACCCTGCTTTGGTTTAAGAGAGATGATGTCTATTGGCTATGAATAGTTTTCTCTCATGACTTGAACTGTGGTGAATCTGATACCCTCCCACTTTCTACATTCTCATCTTCACCTCTGCCCAGTCCCACAGCTACTCTCCTATGCTTTAGTCATACTGTGTGGCCTATTTTGCTATTTATCCTTGAAGTATACATTACTTTAAAACAAATACAAAATTACTACGGGCCTTTTCCTTTTTTATTTACTGTTTTCATATTATAAAATTAAATGATTTTTATTTTAGAAAATTTATAAAGCAGAAACCAGAGAAAACACAAATCTTAACATTTTAATGTACTTTCTGCTTTTCTATAGCTATATTTAAATATGTATTTATAGTTTTAATATGCATCTTTTAATTTCTAAATTTCTAAAGACCCAAAAGGTCAATATAGTTGGTTTGTAGTACAATGATTTTTATCAGAAGATCCTGCTGTATATGCTGGAGGAGCCTAATGTTTCAAAATTGCTGCTTGATTCCTATAGGAGAAGCTTATAGGTACTTTCTCACAATGAAATGACAAAATGCATTAATTGATACATTGAGAATTATGATCCTATCCTGTTGGTAGCAAAATGTTCAGTTTACAACATTACGGGGACTCTAGCAGCACAGAGAATGCATTTTCTGAAAAGACAGCTAGTTTCCTGTCACTGTTTATATGCAACAGCATCCTTTATTAAAAAGGAAACAGCTATAATAAATACAAATCATAGTGACAGCAGGAATCGTGCTATCAACAAACCCATCAAAATGAAATCAAACATCATGAGATGAACACCATCACACAGATATGTACAAGCACTTTTCCCATATGGTACTCTCTGAGACTTCAATTTGAAACTACAGAAGTAGGGCAACTGTTCCTAGCAATTTATCTATCTGGGTCTTTTTCAGCGTTACTCTGTTATCAGTAATGGTTCACAGAGGGTTTTATGCTGCAACATGAGGGTCTTTCACAATCACAGCTTCATTGCATTTCTCTGTTTTTAATATTGCGATTATAAGTATTCAAGTTCAGTCACTGTGACATATTTTCAGATCAACGAAATCTGTTGCTGAACACCTTTAGGACGTTTTAGGCAACTCACATAGTAAATAATATGCTTAGAAACTAAAAATCCTTTGACAGTGTTTGTGGTATGTTGGTATAACTGGATGACATTTTCTGAAAGCAAAATTCCTCTCACTATTTAATAATAAGGCTTGCATTCCCATGTGTAGTTTTATAATGTTCTGAAGTCCTGAGTATAACATAATCCGTATTGTTTATATAATAGCTGAAAGTATTCTATTGTTTCCTATATTTAACACCAAGGGTACTGCCAATGCATTTTTAAAAGTAATCCCATTTGACTGTTTTTTAATTTTCTCCTCCTGAATATCTTAATGGGGATTTTTTATAATCAGGAAGCTTTGCTAATAAGATCTGCAGGCATTTAATGTACGGCATACAACAATATCTTAACAATTTGGTCCTGTGCCAATTTCACCTATGCCTTATAAGAATGAGTATAAGAGTATATGCATATAAGAATGAGTAGTTAGATCACCTTTTCTCAAACTGCGCACCATGGTTGTGATGTTAAAAAGTATTACTTTGAACACACACACACACATACACACACACACACACACACACACACACACAAATATACACTCACATGTCATCACTAAATAAGTCGGGAAATATTTCACACAGTAGCCTCTCAGATACTTGCCATAAAAGTATTATATTAAGCCATGAGAAATTCTGCAGTAAATAGACTTGTTGATCACTATTTAACTTAGCATATCTTCAATGTATTGGCCACATATAATCCACCTTACTGCCCTCCACACATTTTCTTTTCATTTTTAAATTTTATTTTACCTTCCAATGGAACAATATTCTGTAGAACACAATTTAGGAGCACTATATCCATAAATAAATAATAACTTCCATGTATAATTTAACATAATTTCAGTATCTCAAAAACAATAACGTATCACAGCCTTTTTTCATGGAATGCTAGTTTATCAAGACTGGGATGAAATATTTTCTGAATAATATGGGGACAACAAAATAGAGGACAACACTGGGAATTTGTAACCTTCTCTCTATGTGTTATAAAAAAGCTGCAGTTAGGTGTCTCCTGTTAGTAATAACAATAAAGACGATCTAGCATGCCAGTATTTGAGCGTAGTTGAAAAGCAAAAGCAGTTGGGAAACATCATAATCCACTGGATGCTAAAAAAATATTTCACTTTACTTATATAAGATAATAAGTGACCAAACTTCAAATTAATAAGGGAGGGGAACTTTTATCAAAACAAAATAAAAAATGACATGCAAATCTGAAAAAAAAAAAAAAGTTAAGTATTAAGCATATCAAGAGCACCAAAACAAAACTGAACTGAAATCTTAACTAAGCAAGTCTTCCTCACATCATTTGGTTATGCATGTTATAAGGGATGGCTAGTTGTATTAATCACCATTCTATTCAGAACCTTTAATAGCTGGTCTAACTGTGAGCATATATGTCAGAAACCACAGATGCATCTAAGGGAGAGGTTTGTTTCCCCCTACACAGTTTCACCAACTCCAGAGAAGATGAATAAACTGAGCTTCCAGTCCTTTTATAGAAGGCTGAATAAGTGTCTATCTTCCTGGCTGGGACACAGAGTTCTATGATCTTTCGCTCAGTTCTACAGATCTTCACAAATCAGATTGGCTAATGCAATGCCACTGAAAGAGCCAATTCACTGTGAAATAAGGAACTTGTGCAAGAATGTAAATCAGCCATCTCTACACTATGGACAGGTAATTCATGACTGGTACTGGTAAGTCATCTCTAGGTAATAAGGATTTTCTCAGACAATGAACTGTATCTCTTTTATTTCAGCATTTTGTTCTTACTAATCTCTGAGTTTGAACTTTAAGACTTAGGATCAAATCAGCAAAAAGTTTAAAATAGTCTTAATTTTGGAAATACACTTTTTGCTTATTTCCCCGAAAGTTAACCATCTCAGGTTGCTTGGAAAATAAATTATAGAGAACAGTCTAGTAGTTCATCACAGGTCTCGTAATTCTGCTGAAAGCTGTATTGAATGCTTTGTGCTTTATGTTGTTATAAACATTATTTCTTTTCATAAAACTTGTAATATAATGTACTTAAGGTATCACACATAACATATTTTTTTAAATGTTGAAGCTCCTCATAGAGAACATGACTGAAAACTATTTGAATAAATAATTTAGCCCTACTGAACACCACATGTGTGTCATATTAAAACATGTCTCCAATTCAGTTCTCACAATTGATATATTGACAATAAATACAGGCAATTCTTGTTTGCTTAAAATAATAAGTTAATTACCCATTACTCATATAGTCAGTCACTTTGGACTTGGTAGGGTGCAGCAGATAAGAGTCCTGGTAATGCTGGTCAGCCACACTAAATTGTGCTCTCTCTAGAGATAATTACATATAGTTATTACAGGTATGTATTCGACTATTGACATTACACAGTCTACACCAACAAAAAAGAAAATGCTACTTCTTTTTTGGAGTGACAATGAAAGATTTAAGACTTGGCATGTTTAATTTATTCTCAGAATAGGTCCAGGGACAGTCTAATTTCCTAAGACTTATAGAAGAAGATGTCTTACTTGTATCCCCAAGTATCAATCTCTATTACTTACTTGACAGCCTTTTTCTTCAGAAATCCAAATGACAAGAAGTTTGACTAACATAAATCTTAGTAGTATATTCTGGAGTGTGACCATTTGCAACTGTGAAAAGAATCAAATTCCCATTCAAACCTTTTCACTATTGGTCATTATCAATCAGAATCTGCTATCAAATTTAAATTAGTACTGAATTAGTACTTCATTACTTATTTATTATTCTACACCTTATGAGCCAATAACCACCCTAAAAAGCTGCACCATACACACACACACACACACACACACACACACACACTATAGAGAGTTAGATATTCTAGAAAGAACAATGTGTAATTTATTCCGTGAATTATTACTGGGAAATTCTGTCATTTGAAAAGTCTTTCAGGTATTAGAAAAACTTGAAAACAAACTCATATGCAAGTTCCTAAGAATATCAAAATATGATATCTCTGCAACTAGCTTAGAATTGCAAATTACCTATTCAACATTAATCCAATGTTTGTCAGTCTTACAACACACAATTGGGAATAGAATTCTTGTTACATCACTTACATCAATGTTCATATTCTCTTGTTATATTACCAAGCATAGTTCTCAATATTCTATTGTTTTAAAAGAAAGAGGTGCAATAAACAAAGTGCAACTAATATTTGAGCTAAAAGAAAATTGCCATGACTTTTTCAATTGGAGTACAATTTGGTATTGATATTTGAATTTGAATGTATTTTAGAGGTATGACAAATGGAATGTATTAGCTCTAAATGGCATTAGAGTTTTGATGAAAGTGTCTTAATTTAACTTTTAAAACTTTATTTGTACAGTGACTTCATTTCTAATGTATATGCATAATTCTTGATTTCCTAATTGAAATTCAAAAATATTTTGCTCTAAAGTTACAATTGGGGGCCTTCCTGGTGGCCTAGGGGTTAAATCTCAGCACTATCATACTATCAGTGCTGCAGCCTGAATTTAATTCCTGGTCAGGGAGCTAACCCACATGGCGCAGAAGACCTCTGCTGCCTCGCCCACTTCTCCCCTCACAGTGTACTTCAGTAGATCCGCCTGTTCTGCTCCCAATTCTGTCTCTGGTGAATCCTCTCATACCCCGCACCTCTGGCTACACCACAGCTCCTTAATTAATTAATTAATTAATTAATAAAAATGAAAGTTACTATTGGCACGTTTATAATATCCAATCTAAATACTTTTGCAAGTTTGTTAAAATGAAAAGAGCACTACCCTAGGTCAGGTATTTGAGGTTCTTTTTTTTTAAATTTATTTATTTATGCATACAAGCTGGAGTACAGGCCAGAGGCGTGGGGCGGTGAGAAGGTTCTCCAGAGACAGGATGGGGAGTAGAACAGGCAGACTGACAGAAATACACTGCTGAGGGGAGCAAAAGGTGAGAGAGGAGAGGTCTGCCACACCATATGGGAATCTACCTGGCTGGGTGTCGAACTCATGACGCTGCTGCTGACAGCTCTACGGCAAAGCGCTTAACCGCTGCGCCTCAAGGGAGGCCCTATTTGAGGTTCTTGACCACGTTTTGCCAGTAATAAATGGTATAGACCTTGGGTTAATCACCTAAAACTTGGAATATATCAAAACCGAAAGGGATTGTACTCAGTGATGTCTCAAGGCCCTGAAATTAAAATTTATGATTTAGATTTTCTTAAGCATTTTTGCATCAATGCATCTTTATACGAAAAAATTCAAATTATGCCGTCTATAAAATAGGATCCTCTGACTTTTCCTTCTACCTCTTTCTACCAACAATCTCCAAAATGTAGCAATTTATCCATATGGGTTGATGTCAATACTCACTGGGAACTTGATCATATAAGTGGAATTATTATGTTTCTGTATCTCTTATCTCAAGATAAATAGCATTAGTACTGATATTAACATTATTATTAATGATAATGATAAAGCAAGGTCCCCAGTCTACTTTAGTCCAAAGTCTTACTAATAGCTATTATTATTAATACTTATAGAACACTATTTGCCACATACTATGCTGGAGTCTTTAAATCTGTCTCATAGCTACTTCCTGCTCTTTTCCCTTGAAAGAACAGATAATTTTCTGTTCTACCTCAAAAATGTGGTGCACAGCTCAAAAGAAATAGGGCAGTAAGTTAACATCCTTCCTCGTTTGTGTGTCAGGTACAAGCCCAGAAAGAGGGAAGAAAATAATTGAGTTCCTTAACAGTAAATGTGACAACAGCATACATCAAACCTACGGTTTCATGGTTTGCTTAAAAACAAAGTCTGTATGCTGGGTTAACTAATAATGAATTTCTATAGTTCTGATTTATTCAAATGAATTCAGAAAACTTGATTTCTTAAATCTTATTTAATTGTCATATTCTTTTAAATGTAACAAGTTAGATAAGCTTTGCTATATTTATCATAACAGATTCAACTATTTACGGAAAAAAATAAACCATATCAAGACACTTTTGAATTCTTTGTTGTTACTCAGTAGTATAGTACTAACTATGCCACCTATCATGCTCAAGATCTCTGTCTAGTTAAGCCATTAAAAAAAATCATTATATGTTCATCAATTGAAATTCCAACTACTTATAAAATTCTAAATGTCTAATATCAGGGTATAAGAAAAAAAATAACTTTGTGAAGGTAAGAACAAGAAAGATTAAAATATATGTAACATTAGCTATAATTAAAGCAATATGTCTTAAACCCTCATAATCATAAGCAGAAGAATGTATAGGATTTAACAATCGTTCTTGACCTCTGAGGTAACTATCACTGTGCAGATGTACTATATTTTTGTTTATCCAGAAGACAGATAAACTCATTCCTTCTAAAATCAATATTTCAATATTTTCTATCACTTTATTATACAGGGGGCATACAGACTAAAGGATTTCCCCAAAGTCATTAAATTTAGAAGAGAATCAGAAATAGGCTTTAGTTTTCCCAATGAACACTCCATCAAATTCCAAGCCATGTTTTTAAAAATGGAAACAAAACAGTAGTAACAGTAATGCTTTACCTTGGGGGGGAAATACCAAGGTATTTGGAACCTGTGCATTTATCAAAACCACTGGAACTATAGCAATTTCCACTTGTTCTTTGTTTTAGTTCAACACACACAAAAAAGTGAACTACAAATCACTGAAATAAACTGCAAGAGTAGTTTTGAGAATTGTATAGGATACATTTACTCACTAGCTCATGTTTGCCACCAGTGCTATTTTCATGAATAAAAATCCACAGGAAAATTGACAAAAACATATTACTGACAAGTGGTCAGAGTCCCTGTTTCTGTATAAATCTACATTATACAAGAAAGAAAATAGTATGTCAGGACAACTTCCTTGCTTTCAATCTCTACTGCTATTGCTATATTGTTTCTCACTCTTAAAACAAGCAAATCTGCAGGATCAAGAATTAGATATAAGCCACTAAACACATGTCTCAATTTGAGTATGCTCTTAAAAAATTATTTCCCAACAAGCCAGCTCATAGTTCCATTTTCTCTTGGCTTCCTATGTAATTTTTACATGTCAGAGTTGGTTAGCTCATGATGCAAATGAGGCCAAGGTCATTCTTTTGATTCCTATTCCAGGCTGTTAGTTTTCTAAAAAAGAAAAAAAAGAGCTTTGTAGCCAGTACCTGTAACTATAGCCAAACAGTTATAAATTCAAGTCTTTGGTAAGAAAAGGAACCAGAGAATGTGTAGATGGTAATGCAAAGATACTCTAAAGCACATATCTTATTATAGAGGAAAGAATTTCTTCTTCATATCAAAGTACCATAGTGTTGGGGCATCCCTAGTGGCACAAGGGGTTCAGTCTCAGCACTATGAAGCAATCAGCAGCCCAGTGCACAGTGAGTTCGACCCCCGGCCAGGGAGCTTCCCACATGGAGTAGCAGACCTCTCCTGTCTGGCCTGCTGCTCCCCTCAGCAGTGTACTTCAGACAATATGCCGGTTGTGTTCCCCACCCTGTCTCTGGTGAATCCTTTCAGCCCCCTCCCCCACAAACACCTCTGGCCTACACCCCAGTTATTGTATGCATAAATAAATAAATTTTTAAAAAATACTATAATGTTCACATAAACATTGGGAAATTATGTTGTGAAACCACAGTCATGCCAAAAACATTTAAACATTTTCAGAATAAATTGACAGCACATACTTACATGTGACATAATTTTAAAGGTTTCAGAGGGAAAATAATATATAGTTATGATGGTTATTATATGGTCTTGAGGTATATGTACATTAAGATGATGCATAATATGGATAATTACAGAAATTACACACAAATAAGAACATCCAGGGCCTCCCCGGTGGCGCAGCGGTTAAGCGCTGAGCTGTGGAGCTGTCGGCAGCTGCGACGCGAGTTCGACTCCCGGCCGGGGAGAACCCCACATGGCGCGGCAGACCTCTCCTGCCTCGCCCGCTGCTCCCCTCAGCAGTGTATTTCTGATCTGTCTGTTCTGCTCCCCGCTCTGGCTCTGGTGAACCCTCTCGCCGTCCCACGCCTCTGGCCTGTACCCCAGCTTTTATGTATAAATAAAAAATAAATCTTTAAAAAAAAAAAAAAGAACATCCAGTTGACAACCTCAAGCTTAGTACTTAAAAATAATGGTGTTCCAGTGAAGGATTAGGGCTGCTTACAGCACTAGACCAGAAAGTCTGGTGAGTTTGGAACCTAATTCATTTTTCTTTGGGCTAAGAAGAGTTAAATGCACCTACTCATGCTTTAGGGAGATTTATCAAAGGATAGCATATGAAATGTACAGTAGGGATGGAGAGTCAGGGAAAACTGGTTAGACCATCACTGAAATAGTCCTAACAAGAAGAAATGAGAATTTGTACTAAGGTAAGATGCGAAGGTAGTGACTAGATACAAATCTATTGCAGAAGTAGAAATTATAACACATACCAGTTTAGTAAATGACTCAATAAAGTGAATAAAAATCTGGATTACAGAGCCAGATTGCATGGGTCTGAATCCCATCTCTTCGATTTATAAGTAATTTGACACAAGGAAGCTACCTAATTTCTCCAGTTGTTCTAATTGTAAAATAAAAATCATAAGAATTCTCTCTTAAATTACAGAGTTGTTCTGAGGATGAAATATCAAGTACTTGGCACAGGGCCTGGTACATGTTGAGTGCTAAATATATGTAAAAATTATTATTATTTTTAAATGGATATAGGAAAGAAAGAAGAAAAAAGAGTGAAGAACTTCACTAGAGATTTAACCTATGTAACAAGGGAGGTGATAACATAAAAACAATTAGGTTCAAGAGGGAGTGAACTAGTTTAGTTTCAAATATACTGAGTTTGAGGTGTATTATACATGTAAAAACATGCAGTTCATTCTTACAAGACTAGATATGATGTGTGGGAGTGGAAGAAAAGAAGGGAGCCACAAACTCAATAGTGCTATATGTTGAAGGACTGACTGGAGTAAACAAAATATGTCATACTCTTGGAATTCCATAAACAATAGTTGGAAACTTCCTAAATTATTAAAACTATAACTTATAATTTTATAATTTAAATCTATGGCCTATGTATTATGTTGGAAAAGTAATAATATGGTAATAGTGTATAACAAATAGTTTCAAGGTTCACTAGATAGATCTAAATTATTAAATGCTACTGATTTTTTTGTGGTTGCTCTACATTCCTGTAATTATCAATATGAAATAAAATAAGAAAAATTAGCCTGCCTTCTGTAACTCTATGTATATATTCCTCTTGAATTACTCAAAAATATAATTTCTTTAAAAATAGAAATAATCTTTATCTTTGGATTCCAACATAAACGTTACAGAATGCTATTGAATGCACATATAAGTAATCTCTTCTTCATGATTCTCAGTTCTTACATCCATAAATTAAGACCAATGGAATAGAACACTTCTAATTTATTTAACAGGCCCATTATATAAAGATACAGACTTTCTAAAAAATCTTGAATAGGCTGGCACTGGGTAGGTGAAAGAAAGTAGGAGGCAGGCCAGATCACCATCAGAGCAGTTATGTATGAACGTCAGGGGCTGTCTGTGCAGACCAGAGTAGATAGCAAGGGCCAGTGTGTGGCAAGATGCTCGGAGCCTACCCAGGGTAAGAAGAGAAGGAATCCATTCAGGTATTGGGATGACTGGAGGACTACAGACTGGATCCAGCCTGCTAAATAGTTCCATACAAGCTGTTTTTTTAGGATCTCCACTGTACACAGAAACTTGTATTCTACTTGGTCTCAGATGTTAAAATACGTCTTTGTGTACTTTTAACATACGATTATCACAAAAGGAACAAGGTACCTTTTGAAATTCGGAAACTATCTGTGGCAGGCAGTATCCACTCTGAACTGTAATCACTACTCCTGCACAAATTAAAGGAACAAACTAAAAATGACAAGAGAATCAAATGTGAAACAAACACTGTTAAAAGAATGTTTTTTCCGACCCTGGAATGTAATTAAGCCTCATTGCTTAAATTACAGCAGAGAAACAAACACCTAAAGCTCTCCAAATATAGTGATGCTATAAAAATAATCAAATATTTATTAAACATATATTTCTAAAATTTAGTTGTTATATCTACTCTGAAAGAATAGATTTTCCATTATCTAAATCTCTAGTCACAGTATGTACAAAATAACACCAATAAAAGCCAACGAAAGAGGTAGCAAAAATAAATATTATAAGGCTATAAGAGGAATCTAACAACTGAGAGATGTTGGATAGAACATGAAGGACTGGAATTTAAAGTGACATTATACAATCTCTAATAGTAGATTTTTTGACCAAGGTAGTTTTATAAACACATGATTTTTAATTCTCCTGTTATCCCTCAATCTTCATTTTGATATAAATAGGGGATGTTTATCTGTCCGCTACTTCCTGTTTTAACAAGCACAAACTATTTTTCACTCAAACATTCCTTTGAAGTCTTTCTTTTGCCTCAATTTCCTAACGGTTATTACATTATGAAGTATAGATCTGAATTTTGAGCACTTTCTAACTAACTTGAAGTTATACAATTTAACATGAGAACAGTATATATAATGTGAAAATAGCATTGTCAAGGATGAAAATAGTAGACACCTTCTAGAGAGTGTTGAGTGATTGAATGTGCTAATTTTGAAAATTAGTTGTTGAGTTTGAACAAAAATTCTTTAGCAGCCAAGCTAGAGTGGTTCACATAGCATTTTTTTAATGTCTGACTAAAAAAAGAAAACATACATCTTTCTGCAAAATAACTTTCCTGGCATTAAACTAAGAAAAAATCCATCATGTGAATCTTTGTATGAGGGGCACTGACAATACAGTAGACAATAACAACTTCACAAAATCCACAAAAATACTATACAAATTCAAAAAATTGTTTTTAAAATTAGATATTAATAATAAAACTAGCAGTATTAGTAGAGTAGAAATATCAGTAGTATAAATGTCAGAAGGGCTGATTTGAGTCCTTTATATATCAATCACTTAATCACAGAATGTATGACAAATCACTTGTTTCCATATCTATAAACCAAGGATAACATATGCCTTGCCTGACAGCCAAATAGTTGAAAGATCAAATGATATTATTGTATATGAAAGTGTCTGAGTGCTACACTGCTGGAAATTATCATTAGCACCATCACTACTATTACCATCATAAGAGTTAAAAATCACAGGAAAAAATATGGAGATACCCAGGTTTCATAAAATTCACTAGTGATACCTTATCTCTTGTTTCAACAATTCATTTTTCCACTGACTGGTCAGAACAATCTTTACAATGAACCTTAAGTCATTCCTTGCCTAAATCCTTTGTCCCCTATTAGCTTTAGGATATAATATGACTCAAAGATAGCTTCCTGAGCAGGAGACCTGTGAAGTCACAAGGAACCCATCCTCGGAAGGGCGACATGCTTGGTCTAAAGTTATTCTGATGTCTTAAAAGTTTCTACTGATTTGTGAACAGGGATCCCACAGTGTTATTTCGCACTGGCCTCACAAATTATATAGCCAGTCTTGATCAATTGTGAAATGAGAATCCAAAATCCTTCGGAAAACAGCTTACAATACCTACCTCTACAGCTATTCTACCGCTCAGTCATGCAAAACAATCTTTAGCTCCCTAAATTTCCTATGCTTTTTCAATTTCCTTTGTTTTTACTCACAGAATCTCCTTGTCTTTCTCCCTTTGTATTACAATAAAATCAGTGCAAAACAAAAGGATTGTCTCTAAAATATTCAAATGCAATCTTTCAGAATTTCATTGCATTTTTGCAGTCACATTTGAGGCATGGAGAGAAGTACTAAGCTCTGATAACCCATTAATGAAATGGTACCAAACCATATATATTTTTTAGGGCCACTGCCAAGTGAAGAAAAATAAAAGTGGAAGGGGTGAGGGAAAAAGTCAGAATGTTGTTTTCATTGTCTAAACCTCATTGTGAACATAGTGTTCTAAATGGCACAAATCAAAGGATAAGAACTACCACCTTGGTTCCTATAGTTACAAATCACAGAGTCTGATTTAATTGGTCTGGGATGGTGCCCAGGCATCAGTATTTTTTTAAAGTTCCCCAGGTAATTCTAATGTGTATCCAGGGCTAAGAACTGCTGGGTTACAAGAACTTTAAAGAGCAATAAGTTAAATGAGATGTAGCAGCTCAAGGTGTTGAGGTATAAATAAGCCAGCTAATTACCAGAGCAGGACAGCTAAGGAAGCCTATTAAATGGACAATGTGAATGAAGACATAACACATTGCTGTTTAAAGCAAATTATACTGAAAAGATTAGAGACATTTTGGCATGTGTTGTATTTGTGATTTATCTTGAATATTTCAAAGTTTCTAAATGGATTAAAAAAATGTCCATATATGTTAAGCGGTAAGCAGTGTGAAACTACCATTTTAATACCAGATATTAGACAAATTATACATAATTATGGACATGTCATGATATAAATTAATTTGGGAGCAAGATTTAATATCCTTGCTTAATGTTTATATTTTTCTTTCAACAATTCTGTATTTGGATGAGTCCCCAATTCATTTGAGCAATAAGTAATATAGTTATCTATAAAATAGCCATAAGAACAGCAGTCCTCTGGGCAAAATACTGTTAGTCTCAGAAAATATCTGGGAAGAATTCCTTAATATTAATCACTAATTATGCAAGAATATGAAATAATAAAGTTGTTACAGGAAAAGGAATGTGCTTCACAACAGACCTGGAACAAATGACACATTAAGTATTGTACATGGGGGTACTAAACAATCAGGACAAAGTAAGAGGAAATTAACCAGTTTCAACAGGTTGGCTTTCTACTGCTTCAGGGAAATGTTCCTAGAGTGAAACTTTTTTCTAAAAAGAGAAAATAATGACATATAGAGAAATAGCATGATATAGTGTAAAGAATAGGTTTTGTAGTCAGGAAGACCTCAGTGCAAGTTCAGGCTCAGTCACTTACAGACTACCCATGGAATCTAGGGAAAATTACGTAGCTCTATGAATATCAGTTTTTTCAGTAAAAGGGATTAACTGGTAGCACATTAAAATTATTGAGGTTGAATGACAGTTAAACAGGGTTTCATGTTTTCTCTACTTTTGTATATGTTTAATGTTTCCTATAACAAATTAAAAATAGTATCTATTTTCAAGTGACACTACAAGGCTGTAGTAGTGAAGAGTATGGCATTGAAATAAAAATAGGCACACAGACCAATGGGATAGAGAGCACAGAAATGAACCCACATTTCTATCTTAATTTATGACAAAGGAGTCAAGAGTATGCAAGAGAGAAAGGAAAGTCTCTTCAACCAATGGTGTTGGAAAGAATGGATAGACACATGCAGGAAAATGTAACCAGAACACACTCTTACACCATACACAAAAATTAACTCAAAAAGTAATACTAGAATGCATAAAACAAAACATGGGCAAACCATTTAACGACATTGGCTTCATTGATGTCTTTGGGGACTTGATTACAAAGGCAAGGAAAACAAAAGCATATATAAACAAAAAGACTACATTAAACTAAACTAAAAAGTATCTGCAAAGCAAAAGAAACTATCATTGTAAGGAAAAGACATCCTACTGAATGGGAGAAACTATTCCATACTATACCACAAGTCTGACAAGGACAAGGGACTAACATGCAAGATCTATAAAGAATTCATACAACTCAACAAAAAGAACACATAGAACCCAATCAAAGAATGGGCCTAAGATTTAAACAGATACTTCTCTAAAAAAGATATACAAGGGCCTCCCTGGTGGCGCAGTGGTTAGGCACTGCTGTGTGGAGCTGTCAGAAATCACACATCCTTTAAGCCTTCTCATTCCCAATATACTTGCTCTTCACCAGTAGAAGTCCTTTTATTTAAGTCATCTATAAGTTGACTCCTTGTCTTCTTTCCTTCACTACCCAGTATGGCCGTATTGTGTATCACTGAAATGACATAATCATTGGCCCTGTCAGTTTCTTTCTACTTTTCTGCTTCCTCGCTTGGCAACTACAGCTCGAACTCTGTTTCAATACAACCAGTACCACTTTTGCTGTTATACCAGGGTGACTATGTGATATTGAAGAAAACCATACAACTACTACAAATTCATAATCTCCAACATCAGCCAAATCCTTAGTATCACCTTTGAGCCCCTTTAGTTTGCATGTGACTAGCATTTCTTCCTGTTCTGCATCCACCATCTTTCTAGAGTCCCACAAGTAAACTCTCGCAGCCAATCAATATTTAGACTTGCTTTTAAATCTTCTTTGTTATAGACAAGATGTTTGTTGTTTTTAAACTTTTATTTTCTAGAGAACTCAGACATCAACTTCAAAAGAGTACTAAATTATTCACTCTAAACACGTTGTCATCTGTACTCTGGTTGTATACAAGTAAAAGCACCATCAAGTACAGACATGTCGTTCACTATCTTATATGGCCTCTGACTTATGAAGCACTCTTGGTGAAAAAAACCAACAAAAATATACCTGATGTATAACTAGGTATTAAAATTGCACTCCTCATTTCTAGCATGACAGTGTCTGACAAACATTAGATATAAAAATGTCTCAGACTTCGCTATTCAAAATTTGCAGAAAGAATTCTTGAAGTCAGTTTCATGATTTTTAGATTTCCTCTGTTGGAGCCTCTTCTCACCCACTTCATGAATATTAAAGGTCAGTAGTTGGAGGACAAGAGTCTTTCTAAAGAGATTGTTTGAAACCTCTTGTCATGACAAAAGACATTTGCCAAGTATATGTACGTGTATAGAGATGCTAGATCCTTCAATTCAAACTTCCACTAGGTATTAAGAGCATGACTGTGTTCCATGAATTTGGCCAACAAAGGAGGGTGTACCTGACTCATTCCTAAGTGAGCTAAAGTGGCCTGGGCCAATGGCATAGAGACAGCTGGGATTCAAATTCCTGTACTCAGATACTTCTGGGCAAGTGCCTGGATGATTGTTTTCCATGGACTAGAAGTGAGGCATTTAGGGAAGAGATTTGGAAACAGGAATATCTGAGAATCCCTATTATAATGTGTGTGGTGTGAAGCCTTTTTGCCCCATTTTTCAAAGCATTTACGCAAGGTGTATTTAATATAGAAAAATAGATACGAAGCTTTGAGAAAAGTGAAAAAGGAGAAGTGGCAAGCTGCAAGTAATGCATTAAACCATATCAGGGAAATTGCAGGGAAGGCTCCCCAAGCAGTGGAGGCAGTAGGCTGCACTGCAGTAGGCTGGGAAGCCAAAAAGATTTTAGTTTCAATTTCAAGTGTGTGAGGTTAGACTACTAGTATTGCTAGCATGCTAGAGGCTAACATTCTAATTTCTGAATTGAAACTATGTTTGCAATTCAAAGAAAGTTTAGAGATCTAAAAGCCATGGAGACTGCCTATAATTTCCTCTAGGTAAAAGGCAAGATGATCCCCATAAAATAAATATTAAAGAAGTAGTAGGAGACACACAATTGCATTTATCATTTTCTATGGATTTTGTTTTTTCAACATATGAGTTACCAGAACAAGTTATAAAAATATAGCAATAACCAAGTTTGTACTATCTATCCTGACATTTTGATGTAATATTACAAAATGGTACAACATAGCCTTTGCAGCAATCTTATAGAATGTCAGCCTGACCATGAGTGAATTTTATGAGCATTCAAATAAGCTGGATTTGAAAGGTTCTTGTTATGATACATGAAATACAAGGAAGGTGGAAAGGAAATAATTAAGTTAAGTAACTGGGATTGCTTCCAGATTTCTTTCACCGACAATTTTTATAAACGTGTTCCTGTTTGTTTCATGCTTTGTGCAATGAGGACATAGTACTTTTTTTTCTTTGCTTTGTAAACAAAAAAAGCAATCTTACAGCCAGGTTAATAACTGGAAAGATTAGAGAGCTTATTTCTTTAACTTATGCCCTTTCACTACCAATAGAATGTTTTTTCATAGTGGGGTTCAATGCTCTTATTTTTTCAATAACTACTGAGTGCATGCTTTGTGCCAAGTATTGTGCTAAGCAGTAGAGACAGAGATTAGTAATGTCTAGTCCCTGTACTTTAATCATAGTCTAGACAAGAAAAATGCACACAAGTAAGATATGGCACATTAAGCATTCTCCTTTTTTCTTGCTTTAACTCCAAATATTCAGGTTTGACAATTTCCTGTGGGTTGGTGAAAGAAGAATGGGGTTTATACATACCACCTGCCATACCCACAAAGCCTCAAGATCATGGTCATTCACTCATCAGGAGTCTTGTTGCTCTTAGACATTGAACACAGAAATCAGTCCTTATGAAGTTGACAACCACCAACTATGGCCTATTGGCAATGTATTGTTGCCAATATTCAGCCATTATACATTGAAAAGATCATACTGGCTATTAAAATATTAGAAATACTTTAAGATCAGCTGGCAAATATTTGCAGTCTTAACTTCCCTAGCCAGGATTCTCTAGACAGACCTATAATCCAACAACAAAAACGTAACCTGGAAAATACAGGCCACCTGGATTCTACTCTAGCCTATGACTTCATCCTTTCTGATTGGTCAGTGCCCATGACATCAGTTATTAAATACTTTAAACATTATTCCATGAGTAAAATGTTAAAATTGACTCAGATCCTCATTTGAGTATCAACGTATGGAAAAGGGAATAAAGTCCCCTAGACATTGCTATCTCGGCAGCAGTTTTCCTTTTAATACACTCAATAACCACTAGTAGAAGTTATTAAGTGGTTTGTGCTTTAACTGAAAATCAATATGATTCCTAGGTCCTTAAACTTGTTACCCATGTGAGCTTGTGAAAATCCTTGTACCACTTTAAGTCTCATTTTCAAGAGTAAAGAATAATAGTTACCTCATAGATTGATATCATCTTTATTGTCATCATCATTATCATCACCATCGTGATCATCAACAACTAAGTCATCCATGAATAGTTTCACTCAAAATAGGGTAGAGAAAAATAAAGAAAATAAAAGGGGTATCACTTACACGAAAGAAATATAGCTTCCCCTGGGGTGGGGGAGGGAGGGGGGAGAGGGAGGAAGAGAGGGAGGGGGAGCAAGAGAGCTACAGTGAGTGAGGGAGGGAGGGAGAAGGAGGAAGGGAGGGGGGAAAGGCATACACATTCAATTATCCTATCAACCGGCAATGTGACCACATGCAAATTGCATAGCTAGCCTAGGAACACTCAGTACCCTTACATAGAATGTAGAATGTATTTTTGAGCCATCATCTACCACTATCCTTCAATTAAATGTCTATTTTTGGACATCCAATTATGCTATTATGACATCATAGTATCTCAGTGTTGAAAAAATGTCAGAAATATGACAGAAAATTAAACATGACTCTTTTTGTTCCATAATACTGAAAATAAAATTTTTGGTAGATGGAAAAAACAAAGTTACAAGCACAAATTAATTCAGAGTTACTACTCTCATAATTGTTTCCCACTTCATTTTAGTTACATCATGCCTCTGGTTCAAATTGTCAGAAAGCAAAATATAAAGTACATCTGCCGAGAGGACAATAAAAGGAAAAGATTAAAGATGAAATCTGTGAAAGAATGTGTTTTTCTTAATTCAATTGTTCTGATATTTATATACATTCTTTTAAAAATGCAGTAAAGCGGGCAACAAGGAATTGCAATTTAGCACTTCTGGGTGTGATTCAGTTGCAGTTGTAAAGGCACAAGCACATTAAGACAAAATACAGGTGTTTTCTATACATATAGGATTGGGAGATTTCATCTGGTTTATTCTTGAATTGCAAGGGCAAAATCTGACAAATTTCTTTTCCCACTTCCCAAACTTCACAACTGACACAAACATGTTCTTACTCATTAAATAAAAATTGCATTTCCCAATGAATAATTTTTCTTAAATGCAACATACTAATATGGGTTTTCAGCATTTCTAACATTAACTTTACTCAGTGTTAATATTCAGAGAAGGCTTGCCTTTTCAATAAGCAGTACACTCTGTGCCACGGTTGCTCAGATTTAATATTAATGTAAAATTCACATTTTGAGGACTTATATATTCAGGTAAGGAGCTTTGTATTATACATTTAACCACAGCCTTAGATGAATTTTACTGATAATATATAAACAATTAATTGTATTTTGTTTTAACCTTTCTCAGAGGTCTTCTAAAACATTCCACTATTTCTAGACACTATATTAAAGGATCAAGAATTTTAAATGATCTAGCCATGAATTTCGGTTTCAAAAAATCCTTAAAAAGGGACCAGAGAGGTGTATTCAATCATGAACAGCTGCAAATATAGTAACTAGCAAGTGTGTTAATTTATTAAAATCAAATTCTAAAGTACTTGTTCCAGATGGATCATGCTATTCCAATGATATGTTTATACATAAATATACATCACTTTTCTAAGAAATACTCTATCTGCATGTTTTTTCCCATGTGAGTCTCAATAGCACTATTTAATATAAAACAATCCTAAGATGGCATAAAGAGTTTCACTTTTAGAATTTAGAATAAAGAAAATGTATCATCATAAAAGGAAGAAAATCTTTCAATTTAAGAGCAACTTAATACAAAGTCAAACACATTTTTACATTTTACTTCCTTTACTTTTTAAACTACAGAAGGTATACCTGTAAAACAGTCATTACTTGGTTTAAATTAATGATAGCTGAAAGCTATACAAAAAATCTGGTGGATTTAATTTTATTCATCACATCTCTACCTCAGGGACCTGGAGAAATGCAGAGAAGTGCACTGCATATTTATGAGGCCTCTGGGACCCTAACAGGCTTCCAAATGTCTTGTGTGTTGCAAGCTGCTTGTCAAACTACTAAAGAAGTGAAATCCACACTCTATTCTCAATTGTATATGCAGACTTTCTCTGTTAAGTAAATCAAAACTATATGATTGCAAAGATGAGAAATGATGTAACATCTAGTATACTACCACATTTTCTAGGAAACCTAAAGACGTAATAGTTCTAGCAACGAGGTTTTCATTTAGAAAACATTAATGATTATAATATTTAACAAATAATAAACACTGATTGATTACTAAATATGCTCACTTAAACTTCAGATTTAGCAAATCTATTATTAAAAAAATATTTCCATTCTATAAAGAATTGGACGTAATACCTGAAACTATATATAACAGAAGAAAACATAGACAAAACATGCCTCAATATTGGATTCAATATGGATTCATATCCAATAGCAAAAGAGCTGGTCTTCAAGTATCTCATTTAACATTGCTAATGTTGTTTTGACGTCATTGTCAGGTAGTTTCTCTATTTCTGTCTCATTTATACTTGTCCTTTTCATTTTAATTTTCTATCTTGTGTTGTGATGATCCATTGTTCCTAGGCATGTATATAGCTTTTTTTTTTTTTTTTGCCATTTATGTTTGTGTATGTGGTTGGGGCACTGGTAATACCAAAAGTAGTTTTTTCACAAGAAAAGGAAAACTGAAGCACAAACTCCTAAGCAAAATGATAAGAGCAATATAACGCCAGTACCAAGAGCGAGAATACTATGAGTCAGCATAGTAAGGGTAAAAACCAGTAATAGTTAAATGTAAGAGAACAGACTCCAGCTTATAAAGGACTCAGATCATAGAAATTCAAGTAAAACCACCATGGTAATCACTAACCGACAATCCAGAATAGAAATTCACAAATGAAGAAGCAAAGAAATTGACAGAATGCCATCCAGATAGAAAAAGAACAGAAAAATAAAACAATGGAAAATCAAAAGCAAAATGACTGAAAATAAACAGTTCATGTCAATAATAACCCTAAATGTGAATGGTCTGTTTGGGTCTTCTAGACTTAAGTGGCTTGTTCAGCCACCCTTCCTTGCTAACTACAGTTCTGCATTCCTATACAAAGGTCTTAACTGCCTGATCAATAGTCATAGCAAAACCTTAAAGGTGCCGTTCATATTAACCAAGAGCAGAAAGCGCGATCATTCTGGGAAAGCTATGCATCATGATGTATGACTGGGAATGCCCAGGGGAAGGTGGGCCTGCATAAACTTACTACAGACTTATACATCAGGAGTTATGGCCAGGAACAACCAGGGGGCCATATGACAAGGGACCCCAGAAGCTGATCAGTGGAAAGCCTTGTTGATAAGATTAGAACCATGGCCGGGGGTCTGAGGTATGGTTTCAATTACAACATTTGGTGCCAAACAGATAAAAATTATCTGGTCAGTAGACTCATATTCCACCCGAAGTCCTAGATGGCAAAGACACCTTCATTAGTTTCACCCATCTTTTTTCTCCTTGTCCTCCTAACCTCTGTAACTGATGTTGTATGATTATTCTATTAATAAAAAAGCCAGGATCTCTCTCACTGAGCAGCATCCTGCATTATATAGCCTGCTTCATGACTCCCGTCTATCAGTGTGGTGTTGTCTGATGCCAACAGGTCTGAATTCACCAAGAAAAAGGCACAGGCTAGCAGAGTGGGTGAAAAAATTCCAGCCATCAACACTTTGTTTACAACAGGCCCACTTAAAACTGAAAGATAAAAGCAAACTAAAAATAACAGGGTGTAATAAGGTCATATATACTAATAACTTAGAGAGTAAATCAGGAATTCTTATATCCAATAAGCTAGACTTTCAACTAAAAAAGGTAATCAGGGACAAAGGTGGACACTACAATGTGATCAAGGGAACAACTTGTGAAGAAGATATAACTCTTTTTAATATTTATACATCACATATAGGAGCTTATATAAAGGCACTATTAACAGACCCAAAATATATAAACAATAATACAACTGTTGTTCAAGATTTCAAGTCACCACTGACACAAAGAGATAGATCACCCAGAAAGAAAATTAAAAGAAATAAAGGTCTCAATTAAGTATTACATTAGATGGGTTTACTGGACACTTACAGAGTTTTTCCATCCTAAAAGGAATGGATACACTTCTCCAGTTCACATGGAACACTTTGAAGAATAGATTATACACTGGGATATAAAACAAGTCTCAGAAAATACATGAAAATAGAAATTACATTAAGCATTTCCACAGACCACAATGCTATCAAACTAGAAATTAATGATAAAAGGAATCCTGGAACAAACCAAAATATGCAGAGACTAGCTGGAATGCTTTTGAACAACTCTCAGGTCAATGAAGAAATCAAAGAAGATTTAAAAAAAATAGAGATTAATGAAAATGGAGAGACAAACTACTAGACCATATGGGATGCATTAAAAGCAATAATATGTGGGAAGTTTATTGCAAAACAGGCCCACATACATAAAACAACAACAATAACCAAAAATAAGCAAAATCACAATTTAACAATCTAACTCTGCAGTTAAACAAGCTAGAAAAAGAACAACAAAAGCACCCCAAAACCAATAAAAAGCATGAGAATTCAACAAAAGCACCCCAAAACTAATAAAAAGCATGAGAATTATCCACTACAATCAACTAGACTTTATCTCAAGAATGCAAGGATGGTTAAACGTACATAAATCAACAAATACCATCCATCAACTTAACAAAATGAAGACAAAAATGACCCAATAATCTCTATGTATGCCAATAAAGCACTGTAAAAGATCCAACATCCATTTATAAAAAAACAAAAACCTTCCAAAAATGGTAATGAATGGAACTTATTTAAATATTATAAAAGCTACATAAAATAAGCCCACAGCCAATATACTTAAGGGTAAAAAGCTGAAAGCATTTTTATGTCTTTTTCTTGCCTGATTTCTTCAGATTGGACTTCCAAAACTATACTGAATAATAATCTTGATAGTTTACATCTCTGTCTTGTTCTGATCTTAGTAAAACTGCTTTTACTCTTGAAAAAATATGGGAGATACACTACAGGATATCTACCACAAAGATGTATTTGGGGATACAATTCTAGCAGCAAGGGGAACAAAAGCAATAATAAACAAATGGGACTACATCACACTTAAAACCTTTTGTACCTCAAAAGAAACCATCACAAAAATAAAAAGACAATCTACAGAACAGGAAAAAAATTATTTGTATACCACACATTTGATAAGGGGTTAATCTCCAAAATTTATAAAATACTTACACACTCCAACAACAAAGAAAAAATGGACAAAGAACCTCAATAAACACTTCTCTGATGAAGACATTCAGATGGACTATAGATATATGAAAAAATGTTCAACATCACTCACTATAAGACAAATGCAAATTAAAACCACACTGAGATAACACCTCACCCCTGTGAAAATGGCCTATACAAAAAAGAACAGAATTAACAAATGTTGGCAAGGTTGTGGTGAAAAAGGAACTCTCATCCACTATTGGAAATGCAAGTCAGTGCAGCCCCCGTGGAAAAGTTTGGAGATGTCTGAAGAAAAAAAAAATAAAATAAAAATAGCAAGGTAAGCTCTGATTTTGTCTCCAGCTTTCTACCACGTATAGTTTTAGGACTAAAGATAAAAGAAAAAACAAACACAATTTTTAACCTGAGCTGAAATTATTGATGGAAGAAAAACATTGCCCTTTACACACTGACATGATAATACCTAACCAGTGCCAACAGCATACATGACTTTTAGTTATATTTCTTGCAGCCAAAATGGGCTCTATTTATCCAGTCCGCCGGGTTCTTAAAAGTGTGTTCCAGACTAGCTAATGAACTAAAAGATGTGTTTTCAATATCTGTTTACTTCCTGTTATTTAAATCCAGAGAAAACAAAACCATTTCCAGATGTTCATGCTCTTTCCCCTCACACACTCGCTCTCTCTTTCTCTCAAATACACACACACAAACACACACACACACACACACTAGTTTTATGTGCTTTGAAAGTTTCAAGGTTTCACTTGATTTAAATCATTAGAAGAAGAATTATGTTGGTCACTTCTATCTTCTTGTTGGAAATATAAGGACAGTACACAAAGTTCCCTAACATCCAAGTATTCAGTTACCCTCTTAAAAGTAAATATTACTGGAAAATACCTGAGTAGCACTGAGTAATATACCATTTAACATAAATATTTCCAAATCTATAGTATTGTAGGGTAACAAGAAAATTATCAGGTTTTTCCGCCCTTCCCCTAGTGGATCTCTGCAGGCCTGCGTGCATGCCCGATGGTGAGCAGCTGGAGTGAGGTGTGGGCCTACGTGCGTGGGCACACCTGAGCCAAGACTGAGACATAAAGCAGCAGCAGCAGAGAACCGTGGCATGGCGTGGCGTGGCAGGAGTGTGGAGGTGTGTTGTGGAGTACAGTAGATTTCGGCGAAGTACAGTGGAATACAGTGAACAACATCATGAAAACGACTAACAAAACAACAAGTCTGCTAGGAATGATGATGAACCTGCTTGGATTAGGATGGTTGCACAACAAGTATAAATACACACACACACCCTTAAACACACTTTTCACTTGCATCTTGTTTTGTTTTTAACGTCTTAAAATTAAGTACCATTATTTTACATACTTGTTAATTTTTTTCACAGTATAGGATTTCTCCCTTCAGGTGTGGTCACTGTAGCTCTCCAACCACAAAAGAACCAACAGTCCTCTACCATAGCTTATTAAGCTCTCCCCTACCCCCAAGACCCACACTTCCCGCTCTTCCTCCTCGTCCTTCTTCCCTCCTGGATGTCTGAGATCAAAGATCGGCTTTCAAGGGTTGGTTTTAAAATTTGTCATTGTCTGCCACTTGATTTGGTTTCTCTATATTCTACATATAAGTGAAACTATTTGATATTTATCATTCTCCTTCTGACTTATTTTGCTTAGCATAATCCCTTCCAGCTCCATCTATGTTGCTGTGAATGGCATGAGTTTATCTTTTTTGTTCACTAAGTAGTATACCATTATGTATATATATACACACTACATCTTCCTGGTCCACTCACCTATTTGGGGAGCATTTAGGTTATTTCCATATCCTGGCTATTGTAACTAGTACTTCAATAAATATAGGAGTGTGGGTTTCCTTTTGAATTAGTACACACACTTACATAATCTTTTTTTTTTTATCACTATTGGAAGCAGCACAGAAAGAGCTGAGTTCAAACCCAATTTGCCACTAAATGGATTGTAAGATCTTGGGGATTTTCATAATGCCCTTGAGCCTATAAAAAGTGACATGTTGGGGCCTCCCTGGTGGGACAACAGGTTAAGCATAGCACTATGAAGGTATCCAGAGCCACTGCAGCACTAGTTCAACACCCGGCCAGGGAGCTTCCCACATGGTGCAGCAGACCTCACTTGCCTCGCCCGCTGCTCCCCTCAGCAGTGTACTACAGTCCATCTGCCTGTTCTTCTCCCCACTCTGCCTCTGGTGAACCCTCTCGCCACCCCACACCTCTGGCCTGTACCCCAGCTTGTATGCATAAATAAATCTTTAAAAAAAAAGTGACATGTTGAAGAAATCAAATAATGTACATAAAATGCCTAAATACAGTGTCTGTATTTGTGTTTAATAAATGGTAGCTTCTTTACAAGTCCTTTCATTCACATAATACAATTATTGTGTTTCTATATGCACAAAGCTAAATGACTTAAACATAGAAATATATTCAGAATCTCATCACAAACAAAAGCCATTGCTTTTTGTAGCCATCATTGACAATATTATTCTTTTCGTTGTTTACTACTGTTCTATACCCCATGAATGCAGTGAATACTGTCTTTTGTTTTCTGGGATAAAATGTGGGATAATGGGGATAACATGTGGCCAATCATATTCCTATACTTATAAATTCTCTGGCTTATTTGAATTATTTTCCTGTCTTCATTGGTATTTTCTGTACCTATTAATTTATTACCCATGAACTTAATTAAAGTGTTGTCTACTGGTACTCCTTACAGATCATTAATGAAAATGTTAATTAATTACAGACTTAGCACTATCAAACTCTCTAATATAATGAAAGAATCTCTCCCATCCCATTATATTTTAGGTCTCGAACTAGAATCCTTCTACACAACTTTTGTTCAATAAAATATAGACTTATTCTAAAAACGATTTTTAAAAATACATTGTCTTCTATCATTGATATTTATCAGTAAGATAACACAATTAAATGCATGATATTAAGGTTATGTCAAGTAAGACAACAAAAATAATAATAATTTGTTCACAAATAGGCACTTGATGGTTTTACATGGGCACATACCATCTTATTATATGTAGTATACTGCCACTCATAGTTTCTCAGATTACAGATACACACACTCACACACACACACAACCACACACAGTTCATTTTCCACAGAAAGCAGAGTATTGAGGTTAAAATCCTATCTAAACTTGACTGTTTGGCTGTATGATGTTCTATACAAAATGCCAGTTGAATGGCAAGGGCATAAATTCAATGTTTTAGCTGAAGTCTCCACTGTAATTATACTATTAGCCAGAACAACTGGAAACAAAGGAGAACCCCATGATGTTAACCTAAAAAATGCCTCTACTGGGCTCACCTGGTGGCAGGGAGCTTCTGAGATTATAACAGTGAATCTTTTCAGAGTTGAGGACTGATCAATATTATTAAAGTCCTATATTTCTGGCCATTGAATTACCTTGCTGTCTTTCAAGCATTTTATTCAGACATTTCTTCTGGGAAAATTTGCTTGTCTAGTACTATCATTTAACTTGGCAAACAGAATTTTTAAAGAAATTCAAACAATAAAGTAAAACTATCATCTCTTGTTATGATCACACGTGAATATCACAAGAGTAATTATTTGAGGCATAGAATTAAGGAACACTGAATTTTTCTCACTCATTCATTTATTCAAAAATACTTACTGTTCATAAAATATTTATTGCTCATTTACGCTACACAAAGCCTGGTGCTAGGAGCTATGACTGGATTAGCAGCCTCTGCCCACAAATTTGCAATCCTACAGGGTAATAAAAGCATGTGTATAGGTATACTTAGCAAGCCACTGCTTATTTAAATACTTATTTAAAAAAACGTAGACAATAGTTCTATTCATCAGTGTGTATCTTCAATGATAATTGTAACATCTTGTACAGGAGATGAATAGCTCAGTGCAGAGCACATAGTAAACTATTCATTCTAATTGCCAGCACCTGAACAGCATTTTGCACACAGTAGGAAACATACAGAAAAATGATCAATGAAGTAATGGGATCTGCTAATTACCCTTAAACACAATCTTCCTTTTCTCTTGGTTTCCAGCAAATGGGAAAAACAGTGAGGACTTTAGGCAAGAGTCATGAAAGGAGTTTTCTGATACTTTAATAGTTACCACTTGGAAGAAGTTGTACAGTTGGTCCGTGTATTTTCAGAAAATAAACAGGATCAATGGGTGGAAAACAAGATTTTTGTGTCAAATTCAGAGCTCTCTAATAATTACAACTGTCCAAAAATGCAGGTGGTTGTTACAAGAACTAGTTAGGTCCTGCCTTTCTACAGATACTCAAACATAAAAACCAAATAACCACTTGGTAAGAAGTCATAGAAGGGATTCTAGGGCCTCCCTGGTGTCACAACGGTTTAAGTCTCAGCACTATGAAGCTATCTACAGCCACTGCAGCATGATTTGATCCCTGGGCAGGGAGATTCCCACATGGCCCAGCAGACTGCTTCTGTCTTGCCCGCTGCTCCCCTCAGCTGTGTATTTCAGTCAATCCACCTCTTCTGCTCCTCACTTGGTCTCTGATGAATCCTCTCACCCTCCCCCCACACACCTCTGGCCTACAGGCCAGATCTTGTATGCGTAAATAAATAAATCTTAAAAAAAAAAAAGAAGGGATTCTAGCACTAGATTCAAGGAAAGGTGTCAACTTCTGTGTCCGTGGGTGAGAGAGAAGCATTACAGTGGCGTGTTTAAGGGTGTCACCTCTAGAGCCTGGCTGCTCAGATTTAAAATCAGGTCTGTCATTATTAACTATGTAACATGGGGCAACTTTGCTCAGTACCAATTTTCTCATTATATAAAGTTAATTACCTTTACCTTAATGTGATTGTTAATAGGAATAAATGAGTTACTATTGTAAAACATTAAGACTGTGCCAGGCACATAGCAAATACCATACAAATGTCTGTTAAAATAATTGTAAGATATTGATGATTGTGTCTTAGCATCCACAAAGAGCTTTAGAAGGAATTTCCTATACATTATTTTATCATAATTTTCCACCATTTTCCAATTCCCTGGTTAGAGTTCACTGCTGCTTCTTTCTGTAAGCAATGACCCCTCCCACCCCCCAAGAGACTTAGGGCTTCTCAATATTCGGACTGTCTTGACATCTGTCTCCCATGTGTCTGAACACTATCTGAACACTTGGGAGGTGTTTGACAAATTAATTCAACTGATACTTACTCTAGCTGCTGTAGGCAATGAGAGGAATATAAGAGTTAAACACTTTATTCCAGTTGATATTTATTGCATTGATTATTATGATCTTATTTTGGGGAGATAAGTATTGATTCCTACTTTTAAAACTGAGTATATTCAAGCGAGAAATGACATGAACTAGATACAATACTTTAATAATCTTTCCCAAGAATATTCTTGGGAAGAATAGACCATACCACCTCAAAAGATGTGTTATTAGACCCTAAATTACATTTTGTTTATATAATTATTTTTAGGTGGCCAGAGAAATGTTATTAATAATCAACATGACACCTTAGCAAGGAAATGTGAAATAATATATAACATAAATCTTCTTCAGGATAGGGCTTGGAAAAATGTTCAGTTGTTTTGAATCAGAATGATTTAAAAATAAGCCAGGACACATTGTTCTGAAGCAGGTAGAGTGTAAATAATAAATAAATGAAATGAAGTTCTTTGTAAATGAAATGAAATTACTCAAGCACGTGTAACAGCACAATTCAAGGGTCAGTAATTTGCTTCATTTTACAAATTAATAACAAGGGGAGGAATGGAAGACTAAGAGACTCAAAATAACCTAGGGGGCTGCCAAGAGCAATGTTACATGAATACAAATTGGTTAGAAATCAGAACTTGCATATTTTCTACTGGCATTCTTTGATTATGGTAAATTGCCAGGCCCAATAGAGCTTAACTTTTTCAGTCCAAAATGGTTCATTTGGTAAATGGCTCTAAATGACATACAAGTTCTTTTCATTTACTGACCTGAGAGCAGCAAGTTGACAGGATGCAAAGAGCTCACTTTCTCATTACAAGGAAGGTACCATTCTGATCCAGATCCTCTGAGGTAAATACTATTGGGGGGAGCGGGGGGGGGAGTGACATAATGTGGTTATACAGTAGATCTTCTAAGTCAGTTGAGTATTATTCTGCACACTGAGGTCACATGGAAATCAATGGGGTCCCAGTGCCCTGAAAGACTTATGTATGCACAGTGCCTAATTTATACCATAGGGAATATCTTAGTCACTAAGCAGAAACTCAGACATTGTGGTATGAGTTTTCCATCCCACTTAGTGAAAGCAAGACCTAAATTCATTCAATCACTGCTCCTGAGAACAAGTAGTTTCAGAAACTGTCTCACGGCCAAATTTAGTTCTTATCTGAGCAGTAAAAAAGTTAATGGGACTTACTACTTGTTAGCAGTGCAAGTGGGAGCTTGGCATGTTTTATTTCCAGGGATTATCAATTTTTATCTTAATGAGGGCATAAAGATAATAAATGTTAAAACAAAATAACTTAAGTCATTGGAAAGGTCAGTGGTCAGAGACTAGTTCTTACGGATTTTTGTTAATAATATAGTTTAATTTTTTAAAATGAAAAAAAGACACATTTTAATGAATTAAAATATTATGCAGAAAGACTGTGACAGATGGTAAAGCTTAGCAACATTTACTGCAATATCTCACTTGGATCCAGCTGACACAACCCATTACATTTCATACACAGCATTGTTATTGATAACTTGGAAATTCTTTGCAGATTCTTAATGTGTACAAAGTGAGATGGAACAATCGATAATTGGAAAATTAATTTATATTAAAAATCAACTCTGTATAGTCTAATGTTAGGATTTTGTGTAAAAAAATAATTTCTTTCCTATGTGCATGGTGAACACACCATTTTCATGTGGGCATGATGCAACACATTGTTTCTTGGTTTGATAGCAGAAATTAGAAAGCGTTATCTTATAGATTAGCTATACTCTGCAACCACAAATAAGCAGCTTGTTTTATGCCAGAAGAAATTTAACCACAGCAAAAGGTGTGTCAAATAACAGGTTGTGCTACACTTGAGAAAATACAAAAAAAAAAAAAAAAAAAAAAAAAAATCACATTTCACATATACTGATTTGGCTCAAAGAATTAGCCTGTCATTTTTGACAAATACAACAAAGTACGGTGATTTTTCTTTAATGTTGATCTGGCAGGGCCTCCCTGGTGGCACTATGAAGCTATCTGCAGCCACTGCAGCAAGAAGTCTATCCCCAGCCAGAGAGCTAACTCACAGGGCACAGCAGACCTCTCTGGTCTCGCCCAGTCTGCCTGTTCTGCTCCTCACTCTGTCTCTGGTGAGTCCTCTCACCCCTTGCACCCCATCTCTGGCCTACAACCCAGCTCCTGTATGCATACATAAATAAATCTTTTAAAAAAATACATAATGTTGATCTGCAATTAAAAGCATGTGTTGGTAAAAAACATCCTTACCAAGAGTAAGGAAATAAAAATCTATATATGTGAAATCACGACTTTTTAAAATATTATGCTTTACTGAGAAAACACAAACTGAAAAGTGACATGCTCTATTTACCAGGATAAATGGTTGGTATTTTGTGATTCTCTCTAAATTTTCCTTTTTCTCCCACTCCACTTTACAAATTAAATTATATCATAAAATTACATAAGTGGAGAAGTTACAGGCTATCCAAAGAATCATTTGTTCAGAGGTAGATAGCATAGCTGATTTATTTAAGGCATCATGACAGATGTCTTGGCAGTGTTCCAATAAGTGATAAAAAGTCATTGTATTAATTCTTGAACTCTATACATAAAGATAATACTGTCCAAACTGAGAGTGAATGAATCTCAATCTTTGAAAGTTCAATATCAAAATTAATATTGGCAACAAAGCCTTAACAGGCAAAATAACTTGCATAAAAAAATAAAATAGCCTATACTTGTTCTTCAAAAGATGTGCGCAATATATTTTTTATTAAATAAACTATTTGTACTCTAAACTCCTTGCGGGCAAGTATAGTGATTTATTCTGCATGAGATTTGTTAGGAACTAGCAAAGGTTAATACTAAATGCTGACTACTAATTCATTTAGAGACCAGGAGAGTTAAAACTGACTCAATAGCAGTAAGAATACTATTCAACACTTAGATTGATAAGATTACATTCAAGCTCTTTATTATGGCCGACCAGGACCTACATGATAGGTTTTCTGCCCATTTCTCAGTTTTCATATTATATTCATTTCACTTTGTTAACCATGCACCAGCTATATTGGGCTTCTTTCTGGTCCTTGAGAATTCTAGACTTATTTAAATTTAACCATTTTGGACAAGCGATTCTCCCAAATTTTTGGATGGCTGGAACCTTTATATATTTTAGGCCACAGCTCAAATATCATCTACCATCCCAATTTTAAGTAGCACTCAGTCAATATCACATAACTGTTTTAATTCCATCATTAGCACTTAACACTACATAGCACTGATTCCCCAATCCTTCCCCTAGGTCCACTTCAAATAAAACTTAAGCTTCATGAAAATAGAGACCTTGTCTGTCCTTTAATCTCTCTACCTGAATGGCCCAAAATTGGGTCTGGCACATAGTGAATATTTGACTGTCTTAACCGATATTCCTCTTTTTAGACTCTCCTGTTTCTTAGCCATTTTGCATGCCATTCATACAGATTTTATTATTAGTGCCATTTCTCTCTAGGCATGCCATGTCCCAACTTCCTATCAGGAGAGGGAAACATGTGTTGAGTGTGTCTCTCATCTCTGTCAGCTGCCTTAAACTTTGATGTTCTTACTCTGTATTGATCTGGATTGAGGAAAAAATGGAACAAAAACAATGAAGTTAACACCTAAAAATTATTAAGAGCAGAGTTCGTACAAAGATGGCATGAGAGGAGGTACCCTGTTTTCCTGCAGGGAAATGAATCTAAAAGTTAACCTACATTGGTGCTGCACCCAAAGGTTTCTGTTGCTGGAACAGCACTGGGACATTGGCTACTGCAAGGACTGCACCAGAAGGGACACAAAAGAATTCCATGCTTCATTAAGCAAGAGGTATGGGGAGAAAAATGGAGTTGGTTTGGGTCATTGTCCAGAGACTGCCTTGCAAACAATGGCTTTGTACCCTGGCTGGAATTGCTTAAAAGAGGAAAACCCAGAGGTGGGGAAGCAGAAACCACTGACTGAAGGGACATATGTACAGAAGAGCAGGGGTGCTTTTAGGAGGCAGGGTTCCCGGTGAAGGAACAGGGTCAGTGCATTGGGCTGTATTCTTCTTCCCTCACCCTTCACAACTAGTAGTGACCTTGTGGACGACACTTATAGCATATGATCTACAGAGACCTGAGCTGGGAACCACAGAGAGGAGAAATTTTGGCTGTGCAACAGGCTCAAGCCAGCTCCCTCCCCTTACTCTTACCAGCATTTGAATAGCTCCAGTCCCCTTCCCCCACCCCTAGATAAAGGAATTTCAAGAACAGGTCTCCAAATCCGGAGAGAACAAATATCTAAAATATTTAGAACTGGGAAAAGCTAATAAAAACATTCATACACTGCTACCTACTGGAAAAGTAGAAGTACAACGAAAGCCAAAACTAACAGGGAAATCAAAAGCAGCAAAATGAGCAAATTAAAAAATACAACACAAGGCACCTTCTCACCTCAAGGGGATATATCATCTCATCATAAGGTGAGAGCAACCTTCCAGAATCTAACCACAAGGACATGGAAGATTTTATCCTTCTATCAGGAACAGAGTTCAAAATTGCCACAATAAAGAAATTCAAAGAACTGGAAGAAAATGCAGAAAAAAACAATGACTTGAGAAATAAAATTAATGAAAATAAAATACAAGTTGAAGCTCTAAATAAGAAAATAACAAAAACCAGGATACACAGATGCACTGAAACGATCAATAGAAGAAATATATAATTCTAGAGAAAATGATGGAAGCTATTTAGATTAAATGGAAGATCAAATCACTGTCCTTGAACATGGTAATGCTCAAAGAATGAGACACTGAGAATAATCTGACTGCATTAAAATAATATGAATAATAGGTATTACATATGAATAATAGGTATTACAGAAGAGGAAGAGAAAGAAAAGGGAAGAGAGATAATATTTACAAAACAATAGAGGAATACTTCACAGAACTGTGGTATGAACAGAATAAACTATCCCATGAATGTAAGAGAACACCTCAATATCTCACTGTAAAGAGACCTAAAAGGCACATAGTTGTGCAAATTTTTTTAAAGAATTTATTTATTTATGCATACAAGCTGGGGTACAGGCCAGAGGCATGGGGCAACAAGAGGGTTCACCAGAGACAGATTGGGGAGTAGAACAGGTAGATAGGAAATACACTGCTGAGGGGAGCAGCAGGCTAGGCAGGAGACAAATGCTGTGCCATGTGGGAATCTCCCAGGCCAGGTGTTGAACTCATGTCACTGCTGCTGACAGCTCCACAGCACAGAGCTTAACTGCTGTGCCACCATGGAGGACCAGCTCTGCAGATTTTTAGTTGCAGTTCAATCCCTGGAGTTCGATGCCAGCCAGGGAACTGACCCATATGGCACAGCAGACCTCTCCTGCCTTGCCCAGCTGCTCTCCTTAGCAGTGTACTTCAGTAAATCTGCCTTTTCTGCTCCCCACTCTATCTCTGGTGAATCCTCTTACCCTCCCCCTACACCTCTGGCATACACCCCAGCTATTGTATGCATAAATAAACCTTTAAAAAAAGCACGCCCCCATAATAGCAGACTTACAAGTAAATATAATTGCCTTGTATGACTTCTCCAGCAGTCCTGTGAGCAACACTTCTCCCACCTTCTAGGGCCTGCCCCTACATAGACCTTAGTTAAGACCCTGAAGAGTAAGTCTCCCCAAGAACAGATCTTCTGAAGATATGTTACTTTGGCATGTGGACTACTTCTAGTTAAATTCAATGAAGGCCCAACAGACTCAAGAGAAACTTTTACCACTCTGTTAACGATCTAGAAGTATGAAAACTGAGAATTTACTCAGAATTAGGACTTTTTTTAAAATCAGAAATTTGCTTTCTATCAGAGAAATTCATATCCATGGCAGGCCAAATATCTAATTAAAGAGCATCTGGTTGTGGTTCTGCTGTTGTGTTGTGTGCCTCTGTCTCTCCTAGAAGTCTCAGGCCCCATCTTTATTATTTTGGGTGGGACTTTAAAAGCAATTATTGCACAGATAATAGCTTCAATGACAACAACCTACCACATTCTTCAGCTCAAGATATTTTACCCTCAATTTGTCTCATTTGCTTGAAAATCTATACACATGTGAATTCTCCATTCCTATGTAATGAATTTGTTCTTTTCTTCTATGAATTTGCCTGATGTTAATTTTATTTTTCAACCAGCTCCAGAAAAAAAATTCTCCCGTTTCTACAACCATCGTGTAGCTTATCAAAACCCCGCTCTTTGGCTTGAATTGATATCATAAAGGTTTAAATGCAAAGTAATGACATATAGAAGAAGAAAATAGGTATCAATCATTCATTCAAAAGTCCAAAGAGTTTTGTGTAAATACTTAGTATCATTAACCTAATGAAAACATAAATACCAACATATTTTAAATATTTGCAGAAAAATACAGTATGTCTCAGGTATAGTATGATTGAGTTAATATAATTAGAGAACTCTGTAATCAATGTATTAATAATGTTAATCTCAGTGCTTTCAATGTTTTTCATATATGCATGCTTGAGTACACATACACAACACAAATCAAAAGAATTTCCAGGTTTTTATAAAACTGCAATTCAAAGATACAACATTGCAGTCCTAAACTAGACCTTCTGTTACTTAAAAATACTTAAATTTCCTACAGGCAGCAGGGTTTCTTCTATAAGGCTAACCGATGGCAGCTGCATTTCATTTTTATTTGAAAAGACTGATCCAGTGTTTTTTTAGCTCTTGATTAAGCTGTTTAAATAAAAAAAGTAAATGTTGAAAGAGGAAACCACTGTAGTTAAGCTCTATGTAAACGAATAATGGGCAAACCTCTGGTGGTTTGAAAGTTTGGTTTGGATAAAAAAGTCCAGCTCTCACAAGGTTAGTAGAGCTTAAGGTTTTCCATTGAATCTGACACAGCCTTTCAAACTATCTACATTCAATCCCTAGGCAATAGCTAGAGCCACTTTGGGGGAAAATTTTAACAGAGTTTTTGAAACTTAACATGTCTTTCGTATTTAGTTCAGTTAAAGAAATTTCTAACTTAAAAAACCCACTAGGAATGTACATCAGTGAAACCATGGACAACAAACTATGTGCATTGGACATGCTACTAATGAAATCATCATTGAGGTATCAAATGGTCAAACATTTTTAGCACATACAGATAAACAGACAGATGTAAGGATTAATCTTCACTTAAATTCTTATCCATCATTCACATCTTAGCTTGATTGCTTTCACAAGAGAGCCCCCTAATTAGGTTGGACATTGACATGGCATTATTTATAACTTCCATGCTATCTGCCATGGTCACTTGCTGGAGTTGTGTGATGTCTGTCTTTCATACCAGATTAAAACCTCCTTGAGGGTTAACATGATGTTTATTTTGCTCACCACTATATTCCAAGCATCTAGCACAATGCCTAGAATATGGTGAGAATCACTAAAGATGAGCTGAATGAATGAATGAATGCTTAAAAACATAAAGTAGGTAGAAGTATTTATGATAGCTTACTAAAGAACATATCAGAGAAAACATGAGATGATAAAGGAGCTTTTTAAACTGTAAAATACAATTCACAAGCCACACGATAGTTAAATGCATTAATAAAGATTAAAAAACTCATCTACCCCACTAGACCATGTGCATCCACTCCCCCCCCACGCCCCCCCCCCCCACCCCCTGCTCGTATTGGAGACAATTCTCACTAATCCTTATTCTGTTGAATAATCAGTAGGTGACAATTTATCACC